>LPNX011176955.1:92298-166287 GCA_001517045.1 Pseudotsuga menziesii
CCGAATTTCATTGTGTTTTCCAAACACAGATTCCAACTTTTCCCAAGCTTTATCAGGTTCATCAATGTCAGATATGTGGAATCGCAAATCAATAGAGATTGCCATCCCAATCAATCCATGAGCTTCATCACATCTATTTGCCCATTTAATTTTCTTATCATCATCTGTGGGTTCTGTTTCTTTCCCTGAGGTTATCCTGAAAAGTCCCCTACTTCGCAGAACATCCTCCATACGAGATTTCCATGAGAAATAGTTAGAACTTGTAAGTATAATATCACAAGGGGCGGCCATACTGTAAAATAATGACTGAAAGAATAGAAACTAATTGTCTGGATGCAAAGAGCTCGAAAACAATATGCGGTTTTAAAAAAACGACACTTAAAACGGATTCTGGATGATGAAGTTATGCTTGATCAAAGAAAATGTTGAAGATGCCCCCAATAGTGACGTGGCAAATATTAACTTGACCAACTGGAAAAAAAAAGAACCCCCCTCTTCCCAAGATCAACCTTTGACAATCACTTTACAATAAAGTTGCTTTGAAGTGAATCACTTTTGTAGAATAAGTGAGGTTCACTTTTACAATAATGTACTTTTAAATAGTGTGGCAATAAATTAAAAGACTTAAGTGACTCACTTTTATTTTATTTTATTAATGTAAGATGTACTTTTACAATAAAGTAACTTGAAAATAGAAATTGCATGCACTAAAAAGTAGCTTGATAAAACTTGAACTCAAGACTTATCAAGGTGTAAAGCAACTTTGGACCAAGTGAGCTAAGTTTAAAAGGTACGTAAAACTATGGAAAGAGGAAGGGTTTTTTTTTTTGTTTATACTCTTCTCTCTCATTTTCCGTGCTTGCTTTCTTTTCCTGCAAATCACAAAAAAACGAAAAACAAAAACAAAAAAAACTTTTTCTACACAATGGGGTTAGATTTTGGTTAGCTTACCCGGAAATTCTACGTTTTCAAGTTTTCTCGCTGTTTTTGATTTGCCGTGATCGCACAAGGTGCACGGCAAAGAGAAAACATAGCCGAGAAGACAAGAAACAAAAACTTTCCATTATTGTTTTTGATTCGCCGCGATCGCGCAAGGTGCACGGCAAAGAGCATACACAACCAGGGAAGGTAACAGTCCGAGACAAAAATATCTAATAATAAGACTGATAAAATATGAGAGATTTAAAAAAATAAAAAAATCCGTCACTGTAACATTATACCTTCAGATTTGCCGAAATGGGTGTTTCTGGAGTAAACGGAAATGGTTTTCAATGAAATGAAAACCATTTCCCAATGGAAATGGCGCTCCGGATGCAATGGAATAGCTCCCACAGGCCACAAATGTACATAAAATCTAGAACCAGAAACCCTACTAAAGTTTCGACAACACCGGTTCCAGATCTTGATCAAAACCGAAAGCAACTCTTTATAAAAGCTCTGATACCATGTTCGGGTACACAGGCTACTCCCAAAAGACCGAACACCTTTAGATACCACTTCACACAAACATATCACAGATCAACACACCGATGTTGTCACGTGGTTAAAACCCTCGAGAGGGAAACAGTCCACAACCCCAGCCAAATCGCTACTTGGAGCAATTTATTATGCAAAAGAAAGAAAGTTATATGAGCTTCTCATAATCGATCAACTAACCAATGACCCTCTATGCTCTTTAAATAGAGATCATAGACCAATCGGGTGTTAAGGAATGGATCAATGGTAGGTATGATCTAAGAGAAGCTGAACTGTCAGATCACTCTATGTCTAGAACATATCGTGACCGTCGGATTAGAATATTTACAAATGCATATTAAAGAAACACACTTTTACCTAATGGATATATTACATAAGTTGATCTTAACTAACTCCTGAGTGTCTAAATATCCTAACACAAATTTTAGCCCAATGGGCTATTTTTCCATGTTTTTCTCCAAAAAACATTATCCAATTTTGATGGGGTAAAAATTTTTAACCCAAAAATCACCAAATTATTATATAAACGATATAAAATCCTTGGAAATTAAAACATTTTTTGAAAAATATTGCCAAACATTTTATAGTTGGTGTTTTAAGAATTGGTAAGATTTGCCAACATTTATACACTTTTAATAAGTATGGTTCCTTAAAATCATCCCTGGTATGGATCCGACAAAAAATGATTTGAACACATGATTTGACCCAACATTACATGTAAACCGATCCAACCAACCGATTTGTTCAAAACTAGATGGGTTATGATAACACTACAGTCGCAACACACATTGATTTTTGTATTGCTTTCCTTGAGATGAGAGAATAAGACATGCAAAGAACAATGTCCCAAGTAAATAAGAAATAACAAGGACAACTTAGCCATTATTCAAGTCTTATAGCAAGAGCATTATTGGTTTAGCACAAGGAGGAATTAATGAATCGTTGTCCAAGTGTAGTATTAAGAAACTATGAGGATTATCTAAGCAATTATTGAATTTTAGCGAGGTTAGTTTGGGAGAAGAGAAAAAGGATGACGAATAAGTAACAACCCTCACTTATACATGTTATACAAAAAGAAGAGGAACTAAATAAAATACTTCTAGTGACATAGCTACATGGGTAGATGTTAGGATTATTATTTAATCCTTCGTTGAACACCATAGTTTATTTGTATTTCCCTAGCTTAGGATATTATTGTCACTTCACTAGTGCACGGGGGAATCGCTTGGAGGACACCTACCACTCAATGTGCCAATCTGCTTGATTTTAGGAACTCCAAGGACCAATCCCTATAATTTAGGAACCCACTATGAGTGCCACTAGCAGTCTTCAACAATTGACCCTATTAGGTGGCCAGTTATGTTTAGTTATTATCAATTTCCCATCAGTTAGATCACTCTTAGTCATCCTAGCACCACTTTTCATGATTTGAGGAAAGTAGGGCGCCTTTGCTCACCTCACTCAGTCATTTAACAGGTTGTGGAATGATTTAGCGATCCGGAGTTGCATTAGTGAGATCTAGTGGTGATTATCCCACACCGAGTCAACTCTGGAGTCAGTCCAGTTTGGTAGATTCAAATCCTATCTAAGACATTCAAATTATCCTATTTGTAACACCATTGTATTACATATTATTTACTGATTAATGGATGTAATGTAATTCTTCCAATTATTGGTCTCATGTGTGTTTAACTTGCCATGAATTATTGATCAAAGTTTACTGAATTGCTTCTCTCTCTTCTACAATCTTCTTTCACATTTGATTTCATTTATGCCTGAGGACCTAAGCTTCACTAAATCTAACATGGTAACAGAGAAGGTATTCAGGCTAACTTCAATCCTCAAAAACTTCCATTGATGCACCAAAAGTAATTGGGTTCCACATAATTCCCAAGATTCTTTCCTTTCTCCCTCTGGATTATGTCCACAGAATTCTAGCTAGGTGTGATGCACCTAGAGCAAGTGCACATGTTGAAGTGGAGAGTGTTTGAATTGGTTTGATTCAAATTAAAGTGTTTTTGCAGGCAAATTGAAGATTTTATGAAGAATTTGTTGTTTCTTGAAGTTGTAAGATGGAGAATTCAACGCCTTTGACACCTTAAATCCTCACACCCTTCAACTATCTTGATTGGAGGGATGATATGCATATTGTATTGTGCAACAAGGGTCTATACAAGGTCACAATGGGAAAATAGGTCAAACCCCAACACAATTTTGAAAAATCGAGGAACAAGTAAAGAGAGGAACTGATAATGGGGTAGTTCATTAAAGAAGTTGAACCGAAGGAGAGAAAAATAAGCAAGAGTGTGGTATAAATGCATAACACATGTTGAACAATCATTGGGGTTAATAGTCATTAACCCTCCAAATGATCCCATCGATTGTTTGAATATCTTAATGATAAATCTAGTCCACAACCAAAAGAAGCTAGATGTATATAATAAAAAAATAAAGCTTGAGCAAACAAATGCTATACATAAGAGAGAGCATGAAAAATTTGAGGACAATAAGAAAAAAACATGAGGAAATTAAGGGATGTGACTCAAGTTGTGGATACTATGATGAAGAATTAGCTAACACACTTTTCAAATACTTGTAGCCAACTTAGGAAACACAAGCACTTATAGCAAAATTGAATAGCCGATGGGAATACATAAAAGATGCCATAAGTTGGGATGCCTTGGGAGTATATATCAAAGAAAAAGAGCATAAATAAGTATAATTTTAGGCTCATGAGCATGAATGGATTCAATATGGTTGAAATGTAGAAGAAGAGTCAACTAAAGCATTAAAACAAGCATGGGATGTCCATCAACAAGTTATTAAAATGTAGGAAGAATATCATTTTGACCTTAACACAATACAAGATGCACCCATAAAATACAAAATGTCATACTAGACTTGTCAAAAATGAGAAAAATGAACATCGCAATAGAGAAATCATTTGACGTATGGATACATTTTAAAAACCGACTAAGAAAAATGAACCATGTATTTATAAAAACTGCATGGACATTTTCAAAAGCATGCCACCACCACCTCTACCACAAGATTAACCACCTCAGGTGAGATTTGATTTTTCTAGTCCAAGTGGATCAATGAAACAACAATTGACTACAACACAATCGAGAAACACTAGTAACATTTAGCTTGAAAGACTAGAGATATGAAGGATTAAAGACTCTTCATACAATTTTGCTTTTATGTGTTTTTTCCATCTTCTTCCTTCTTTAAGGTGAAGAGAATTTGAATTTAGGGGAGATATTGGAGGAGCATAGTCGACCTAGTCTATTAGGTAGTATTTATTCAGCTATTAGTTAGGTTGGTCAATCAACCGAGGTAGTTAAGGAAGTTGTAACTACCTTCCTGCATGATTGTAACCCCATATATAAACATGAATCTATGATGTAAAGATGGTTACTCTTATTGGTTGATCACATGATGAAGACTACTTGTTTATGGTTGCACTACTACTTTTATTTCTCTTCCTTCTCTCTATGTATGCTCTCTTGTATATGAGATTGTTGTATAATATGCTTGATTACATGCATTACTGGTATCTACTAGATGTGTATTCATATATATTACAATAAGTTATTTCAACATTCTCATGTTTAGTTTAAGTATGTTTGTTTTGGTTATTTATGAAGTTTAAGGTTTCCATATCATTGTTATGATTCAATTTTTTGGTTAAGGATCACTACAAATGGTATCAAATCTCTTTCTTCGGAAACAAAAAGTGGAATATTTTTTTTCTTTTTGCATATTTTTAAAGGAAAAAAGTGGCAGTGGTATTAAATTCAAATTTTGAAAGTTCTTTTATAGAATCTAAAAAACCTAGTTGTAGATCTGAGTTCCACTCTCCAAGAGACCCGATTTCAAAAAAAAAATCATCCAAATCAGAGTCCATGAAGTGGATATATCATTGATTTGAAATCATTTGTTTTAGTTTTTTTTTGTGATGGCCGCATGGATTGCATATAAGATATACTTTGATAGAGAGCTCATATTTTGTTAAACCAATACCAGTATATGCAAAATGATTGTGGCATTTCATAATTGCGGTCGTAATATATATTATAAGCAAAATTAAGGAGGTAATCATTCTAAATTTGTCCCCCTTAAAAATAAGTAGTTTTCTTCGAATCTCTAGCTCCATTTTTAGAGTTATAGTAGGAAAGATGCATTTTATAAGAAAATTGGATGATCCTACTATTGAAGAATACATAAAATAGATAACTTCATTGTTCTCATAGGGGTGGAGAGACTAATTCCTCATGATTTTAAGAGAATATGCTATAGTATGTGTGAATTTTACTAACCCTTGCAAGGTGCAACCACCTTCAAATGAATAATATGAAAAAAAATATTTTTAGATAGGAGGGATAATCGTGAAGAAATATAAGGAGAACAAGGTTTATTTTCATGCGACAACTTTATATCATATGTTCATGGATGTATTCAGTAAGAAAGTTTCAATGTTTCTATAAACCCTAGTAGCAAGAATAATTTCTTAAATGTTAATGTGGCTAAAAGATTGCAAGTACCCACAAAAAATATGCAAATCACATAGGTTGAGGGTGAAAATGTTTATTTATTTTTTTTAAATTGAAGATTACCATGGATAAATGTGTGTTTCATTCAGATTTTTTATGCTATAGATATGAATGATCTGGAGATTTTTTTCAGATGCCCTTCGATGGACTCTATTGGTACAATTAATGTGCAAAAGAAGTTCTTGAAGCTTTGGTACAAGAAAAAAAATTACATTGCAAGATCTCTTAGTAAACAAGAAGGGTGCAAGGGAGTTCATAAAGAAGCCCCTACGAAGAAACTAATGAAAGTACCTATAGACACATTAGATAAAGAAATTGAGGTTGAATAATAAAAACGGTCTATAGAAGCACATGATGGAATGCATCAAAAGGAATGTGAAACTAAGGTACTACAACACTCCAAGGAATTACATGTTTGAGAACTAAATACAAAAGCACCAACAAATAAGGTCGCTATATATCACCACCCACACAACCATGAGAAACAATAGTCGTCAGCGAAAGGTTGGGACTAACATCAACAAACTTGGAATAAAAAAGACAACTACTATGGAGGTGCATGTATAACTAAAAGCAATGCATGGATATATCAAATTGGCAACACAACAACATGGAACCAAATTAGTAACCAAAATCAAGCTTGAGGTGGAAAGGGAGTAGTTGGAACCCATGCACATATTTCACTAGGATGAATGGCTTCCTCCCATCTTTAGAGGACAAAAAAAGCAAAGGGGGATGTAATGTAACGTACCTAGGGATGATAGTATGAGGTACCTAGGGAGGTACCTAAGAGAATAATGCTATGTATTGAATCCTACTCTATTACATAAGGCCCATGTAATGTGAAAAACAATAAATTTAATAATGCTTGCTAGAATTTTATGCCTACTAGAAAATTCCTTCTCTAGAAAGTACCTAAGGGATTTGATATAAATAATATAAAAAGTAAAAGCAATATAATGAAATGTATTGTGAAGTATTGAAATAATATTGGTAGCAAGCATGGTTTGTGGAGTGATTCATTCAATCAAACTGTTGTCCCCAATAATAATAGTACTCGATTCATTCAATCAAACTATTGTCCCCATCGTGCACATGGGAACCTAGATCATCCTCCCTAGCTACATTACAAAGTGTATGATTCTATTGGAAAATTCAATTAGAAGGATGGACTCTTCTCATATCTAGCCAAATAAAAGTGCACAATGCAAACACTTTGAATCAGAACAAAGATTTGAAGATGCGAGAGACACCATGATGATTGTAAAAAAAGCATAGCTATGGCCATGTGAAGATGAGAATCATGACAAAAATATGAGAATTGAATATTGCAAGGGAATTAAAGGCAATTGATTAAGATGAATGACATATTGAAAAACATAAGGTTAAGCTCGTATTCTTAGAGGTAGAGGAAGAGTGCCAAAGAGAAATGCTTGAAGAGTAAACTGCAAAAGTGTTGAAGGATAAAGTTCTACATTTGGAAATGGAACAATAACCTATGTTCGAGGGGTTGAGAAATTTTGTTTCTCATGAAGCCTCAATGGGGTCTCTTGGAATGAATCTAGTGGTTCCTTTGGAGGAACACATTGTGGAATAGAAATGTGAGAATATTAGAATACATGACCCATCATTTTCAACATTTATAGTACACGAGAAACATGAGCACCATGGGATTGGTTATTTTTCTTTATCAAAATTAGTATGTTTTGCAAATTTGTTTTTTCCGCGGAAACACCACCTTCCTGCTATTCCAAAGGAATCAAGGAAGGGCTCACAACGCACGGTAAATCTCAACAAACTTCGCCGCATTTCGTGGTTTAGTAGGTCGAGCAAACCGTCAACGAGACCTCCAAGCTAGAACATGTCTCGACGAAATTGAACTCGTGTGGATAGAATGAAATCCATCTAACCCCACCAACGGACCACATATCCTTGACCTTACAAATTTGTTTTTTGCTAAATTATTATGTAAAAATATACACTAAAAATAATAAAAACAAATCTAATAAAATAAGAGAATCTAGTAATATCATTTTAAATATGTTTAAGTTTTTAGAAAACATTAAATTATTATATTTCAAAAAAAATTATATTATTTTAATACACATAACCACCATTCTCATTTAAAAAATAAAATATAATGTAATTAAATTTTAACATTAACACATAGATCACTAATTAAATACCCTTGAAAATTAATACATCACTAATTCACTACCCAAATTTGACGATCACATTGAAAAGTGAATGTAAGTTGAATATTTGACTACTTTATAAACTTAAATATAAAGCCCAACAAATAATAATGAGAGTTTGTTAAACATCTTTTTTTTGGATGGTTGAGGATGATTTTGCTCTACCCAAATTTGACTATCACATTGAAAAGTGAATGTAAGTTGAATTTTTGATTAATTTATAAACTTAAATATAAAGCCTAACAAACAATAATGAGAGTTTGTTAAACATCTTTTTTGGATGGTTGAGGATGATTTTGCTCTCTTCATAGTTTTAGTCTTGTTGCACAATTTTACAAGCGCTTTACTGGATAAGTTATTTCTGGGTTTTCCTTATATTTTCTTTAGACAACATTGAAGGTCTAATAGGAGTATTGTTTGGTTTTAATTTTGTTTTCTACCAAAAATGTGAAGGTAATCATTATATTTGGATGTAGGAGCTATAGTTCTTTGCCTTTGAGTATTTTGCTTTGTCCCCCTTGGGTATGCCAAATATAGTTAAAGACGTCTTTATAAAATATATTACTTTTAATTTAATATAAATACTAATAAACAACTATTTTTCTTCTTAAAAAAGAGTTTATTAAAAATCAAAATTCATCCTAACATATCTGATATATAATCAAGAAAAGAGAAGAAGGGGAATATGACTAGAATTACCACTCACGCATGTTATTAGTCAAGGAGAAGAAGGGGAATATGACAAGAATCACCACTCATGCATGTTATTGGTAAAGACTTTTTTGTTCTCATATACATTATTGTTTAATTACAAACTTTGGAAATATCAAGACAAAGACATCATATTGGTTGGGAAATATCTAGCAAGAATTGCAATTCTAGTCAAACCACGACATTGTCAATACATAAAGGCTCAATAAGAGCATCATGTCCCTTATAAGAAGAGAACCAAAAAGAAAACCAAATAGAAAATGTAACAATAATTCCTCCCAACCATCCAAATTACATTCAATGAACTAAAAAATTTCTTATTATAAAAAAACATTTATTACATTTTAATTTTTATAGTTATACAAAAATATTTAACACAAAAAAAACATTTAAAAAATATACATTAATAATAAAACGATAATAATTTTAAAAATTAAAAAATCTAAATGCTTTATCATATCAATTTTCTATTATTTTTTCTGTGAATTCGTGCCTGCACTGTCGTTGATGTTTCAAACGGGACATTGTACTCGCTGTCGGTAGCTCTTTCCTAGGTGGCGCCACCGTTGAAGTTTGCGGATTCTTGTTGTCAGTTGCACAGTGCCTTGCCAGGTAAGCCGTTATTCTCGTTTCTACCCTTTCTTTCGAATTGTTGAACAAGGGTTGTCGTCCTTGGTTAGCTTCCACCTCCGTGGTTAATGGATACCTAGGTTTACATTTTAGCACTTATATAGTTCATCTAGACGGTACGGTTGTCCATGGGGGTGGTTTTGTTTTCTGATGATTACCGCAGGGATGTTATGAACTTTCAAACTTTGCCCGGCTGTTTGGGAAAGTGGTATAGACGAGCGTTACGCTGTCTGCACCAGTTCCCCCTAGTCTGTGTATGGCCGTCCGAGGAGGGCAGTTCCCTGTTCGTTTGCAGAGGAAGGCGTTTTCTTGTTTTATTTCGAACTGCCGAAAGGTTTTGGTTTTCAAGTCTTTGGGTCGCTCGTGTTTCTTTTGGACTAGGGTTGCGGTTTTGAAGTGCACCTTGTTTTGAACGAGATTGGGAATAGGACGATTTATTTCATAGCGCCGAGGGTGTAGTTTTGAGACTGTTTTACTTGACGGGGGGGGGGATTTTCTTCATTTTAGCGAGGCCATGATGTTATGAGTCGATTAGGCCAATTTTTAATCATAGGCAGGATTTAGTTTTTTGCAGATTTGTTTTGTGCAGGAACACTCGGTAGTTAAATTCTATTTCTGTATTTTTTGTAGATTCAATCATGACTAGCATGACCAAGGTAAATGTTCATGTAGTTTTTGTCTCCATTCTTTGAATATTATTGATTGGCTCAACTAGACCTAAAATATTTGTGTGTATGACAGGGAAATCTTTCCGAATACGAGATTTCTAAAAGGCAGAAAAAGAAAGCCCCTATAGTGGACGAGGAACCCGACGTTGAAGCCTTGTCACAAAGGTTGAATATACTTACGAAGACACCAGATGCATCATAGGTGTGGAACCTGAATATAAGTGGGGGAATATCTACAGACTAATAACACGTCATGAAGTACCTGATACTGGTTTTGAGGAAGAGACTATATATGCAAATATTGAAAAATCTGCTTTGATGAGGGTTGCTACCAGGCCTGAGCTTTTCCCGTGCTTAGAGGTAATTGGACGGATTCTGCCCAGGGCAGACGTAACTACCATGATTTTGGCCAACATTGACAAAGAGGGTTATGCTGCTTATAATAGCCCTGGTTATGTATCACTAGCCTACCACTTACCGGAGGCCCAGGTTTACTTGACTGAAGACTAGCTAAAGAAAATTAATCTTGACTTAGTTGAGACATTGAAAATAATGCTGGTACTTGGGCAAGAGTTTCAAAACTAGGCCATCAGGGTAATATGACACAACCACCTTAAGGAAACCTTATAGGTTCATTGCCTTAATTTTGAACAAGATTTTCAGGAGAGCCCACGGTAAAAGTTTTAAGTTGGGGTGGGTTCCTATCATCTTCTATGTTGCCACCCAGGGGACTGTGTTCAACTGGGCGAACATTGTATCAAACAATTTCTTAGCTTGCATTGCTTCAGCCTTGGGAGGGGTGTCCCAGAAAAAATCAGAGTTTTACATGAGCTCCATACTAATTGATTACATACCGTGCAACTAGCCATTCCCAAACCTGAGGTGTATTTGGGACCGAGATAGAACACCAGTATACTCAGCCTACAAGCCACTGTGGGTGCATAATACTACAGTCACTACAGAGAAGTGTGTGAACACTTCATTATGCCATTATATACAATGATTTTCTTAAAGGAATGCAATTGCATGTCTGAAGAAGCATTGGAGGTCATTGAAGAATATGATGATTACTACTTAACGGATGATGGACTATATATTAGAATGTATGGTTTCTCCAGAGCACCTTCACTGCTTCCAAAATATGCCACTGATTATGTGGTGCACAAGGAGGCAGTCAGGCAAGTCTTCTTGGATGGCATAGGGAGTTTTTTATTTGAACATAAGAAGGAAACTTATCCTCCCTTACCATTCAGGTTGGGAAGTTATAAGTTCTCAAGAGTTAAGAAAGCTGATGAATTTGTAGAAGAATTGGAGAAATTCCATTTTGGGGAAATAAATTTCCATAGGAATGATTCCCGGAATAAAGTGGTAGAACACTGCAGGGAAGCAAATGTACATTTTGAGTATACAAGCCACTAGGATAAAGGCGAATCAATTTTCCGAAATGCAGAAAACATAATTGCATTAAAAAGAAGATTCAAGAAGAAGATAACTACTAAAGGCAGGAAAAGACAAGACGAGAAGAAGAAAGCAGAGGAAGAGGAGGCTAAGAAAAGAGATGAAGATGCTAGGAGACTAGCACAGGAGGCCGAACGTTGGCATAGAAGTGAGGAGGAAGAAAAGAGGAAAGATGAACAAGAAGCAGCTAGAAGTGCAGAAGAAGCTGCCAAGAGTGAAGAAGAAGAAAGGAAAAGGAAAATGGATGAGGAACTCAGCAAGCAGGAAGCAGAAAGATTAAAACTGACAGGGTCCATGACAGAGCAACAAGCTTATGATCCTGTAGACATTAAGGTTCAGGATCTAGGTAACCCTGATTTTCAAGACCCTGAGGTAGCTGCTAGTAGCACATTAGGACGAGTTGTTGTTCCAAGCCTAAGACTGATTCCTTTCAAACAAAATAAAGGGGAATACGTTCCAGACTTCAACACTATTTTTTACGACAAGGAAACGAAAAGGACTGTGAAGAGGACTAGGAGGAAAGTCGAGATTGGGGGGCAGTCAGGGAAAATGATAAATGATACAATCATGATCCATGGAATCGACAAGGGCCCAAGATTCACTATCCGATTTGGAGCAGCATTGATCCATGCTTCTGAGGACAATGTGGATCGGATAATTACTGACCTTGAACAGTCAAGGAACTTTGCTGCCCAACTAAAAGATACACTACGAAGGGAGAGAGAGGAAAGTAATAAATTGAAAAGGAAGTTTGAAGATATGCAACATGAAATAAAGTCTTCAAAAGCAGAACTCCAGTCCCTCCAAGTAGAGAAAAGGCCTTTGGAAGAAGCCTAGGTAAGTCTAGCAAAATTGCAACAGGAATGTTAGGGGCTAATGACAGAAAAGGACCAGCTGCTAAGTAAGATAGGGGAGCTGGAGTTACGGAAGGATACCTTGGAAGAGTCAGAGAGGCAATCTCAGGTGCAAACAATAGAGTTTAAAGAACAGGTTGCTTCATTAGCAGTAGCTTTAGAAGAAGCCAGGGAACAACAAGCCAACATTCAGCCTTTCAAGGAGCATGTTTTAGCACAAAGGAGCAAGATGCACAAGTTGCAAGTATCCATAGAAGAAGAGAGGTGCAAGGTTTTGCAGGTAGACAATAGACGAGAAGAAATTTTGGAAACTTCTTCATATTTTGTGGACAGATCGCAGGACATTTTAGAAGTCATGATGGGAAGAATGGCGAGATTGGAGGCCAATGAGGAGATCCCTGCAGACCTGCCAGCAAAAGATCAACAAGGCCTGAAACAAGACTATGACTTATTGGAGTTTGCTATAAAAACAACCGAAGAAATTAAGAAGGCTATAAAGAAGAAAAAGGGAGCTTGTACAATGTTATGTAGGAGACTTTTGATCACCTACAATCGTTTCCAGGTTGCTGCTGAATAGAGAATGGACACCTTTCCAGACCACAACCTGTTTTTAGAGATGTTGCAGAGTAGATATCAAGAAGATGAACAAATAATTCAACAGATCAAGGCCCTAGATGAGCAGATCCTGAGAAATGAGGTAGCTCATTCAGTGGTAAGTGTACAGTTGCTAGAGGATCAACTACGCCTGAGCTCAGCCAGGATCGAAGTAATAAGAAATCATCCTGCTAAATTTGAAATCAATATTCGTTTTCTAGAACCTTCTGAGTTCGAAAACATTGCCTCAGAAGCTTTAGCATGGAATAATTTCTTGAACAATCAAGCGGGGCCCTCCACCTAAGTGCTTTATTAGTTTGTTTTATTGTAATATATTTTAAATTATATAAGCACTTAATGTGAGAGAATTGTGGGAGGTGAAGCATTGGGGAAGCCCAAGAGTCATTTGTGGGTAGCCCAATAGTTTGCTTTTGTATAAATATAGAAGAGTTAGATAGAAAGGGGGCTTTTTCCCGGTGAGACTGGTGAACTACTTGTTGTAAGAGGAACTATTTCGTTTTGCAATAATAAAATGACAATTTTTCATGTTGGAGAAAGTGCTGTGTGGAATGCTCAAATGTGATGAAATGAACAATGTTGAATGGGAACTATTTCATTTTAAGTTGTGTTTCATTAACTGTGAGATCATCCTAACTTTCAGAACCTATGTTCTTGTTGGAATGTTCTATGGTTTATTCTGTGACAATTTCCACTATGAGTAATGAATGTTCTAACTGGCAACGAGCTATCTTGTTCTGCATATCTTTATTCATGTTTATGTGTTTTGATTCTAAGAACAGCTATTTGTGAGTTATCTTAACATATGAGCAATAATACATTACTCATTAATTGATAATCTTGCTCCCTAGGGACAACTTAGTTAATTTGGTTTGCATTTGTGTGTGATTTAGAAGCGAGAGAGTCCAAGACGAGAGGTAAGAACCTGCGCATCACATTGTGATGACTCCTCGTATTCTTTATCAATTTGCATGTTAGATAGGCACTTGCATATCATACTTAAAGTCAAAAATACAAAATATACACGGTGGACCGGGCCACAACCGGTAAACCCTTTGTTTTTTGTTACTTGACCTACAGTAGCCGAACCGCAAACCAGACAGATTCCCCATACCAAACAGTCACGGGCTAGTTGGGAACGTTGACTAGGGAGAATCCCTTGCTGATGTTGCCTACGAATTTCCAAGCATCAACAGTTTCTAGCGCTAGAAGGAGGGCCACTAGTGCATGGCTAGCTGGGGAAATCCATTTCCTCGAAATTACTCCACCAGTGAGAGTTGTGAAAGCAGTTTATTTCCTGATCCAAATACCGAAGAGAATAGAGAACATTTGTATTCTGTAGACAACGAAGTTGTTAATAATCTTAGTAGACATACTAGATCTTATGTAAAGAGTATTGGAGGATTACCCACTATCCCTGATTTACCCCAAATAGAATACAAGAAGAAATATTGTCCCATCTTGGAAGATTTAGTGTTGGTTAGAGATTTGGAAGATTTAGTAGAAGTAGTCTTACAGGAAGTTGTTTAGCCCCTGAATCAAGTTAGCCCAAACACACCTTACTGTTCTCCTGTGCGTACTCCTGTTTCCTCACCTCCTCACTCTCCACCCCGACTCATGGCAGGTGTAAATGCAAATCAGCCCCTTAACCAACCAAATCCACCACCTGCTTGGAAAGCTAGATCACACCTGAACTTAACACCTCCGTTGCATGACTTACCTCAAGCTTTTGAGAAGATGTTGCCCAAGTTTGATCCAAATGAGAAGGTTGTAGTAGATGACCATTTTGAAAGTTTCTATTTGGCAATAGAAGGATTAAGGGCTAGGGAACATGAGGATGTAGTTTGTAGACTTTTTCCGCATACCTTTAAAGGAGCGATAGCATCATGGTATTTTGGTTTGCTTGCAAACTCTATCCCAGACTGGGATACCTTTGAAAGGATTTTCAGAAGTAATTATTCAACCCAAAAGACACATGCAGCACTAATGAAAGGTTTAGGCACTCTAAAAAAAGAAAGAAAGGAAAAGGTACATAATTTTACTCAAATATTTTATGCTTACCTTAAGAACTTCTTCGCAATTGATAAGCCCTCTGACAACGCTCTGATTGAGTATTATGCCTCAGCTCTAGGACCTGACTTGGTTATGTTCGCAAAAGCTCAGGTTAAGCCTACGTTATTAGAGACTTATGAAGAAGCTGAAAGAGTATAGGTTGAAAAGGAAAGTATAGAATATTATCCTGAGCAGTTTGGAGAAAAACCTTCCTGGAAGAAAGCCTTATTGCTGTCTAAACCTAAAGAGGAGCAATCACATGATTTTGAGGGGATGTTAAAAATGATGCAAAAGCTTTCCAACAGAATAATAGTTTGGAGAAAGAGAAGGAATCTCAGAAAGCATATAATCCGTATTTCAAGAGAAGAGAGGATAAAAACCAATCCAAACCTCCTCCGCACAGTCCCGCATCGATGAATTTAACAGAAGTAGGGATGGATAACTTTTGCACTTTTCATCAACAACCCCATTCCGAAAAGAATTGTCCTCAATGGATAAATTCAATGACATTGGTGATGAATCAGTTGTTGGATTCTTAATTAACTGAGGACAGTGATGAAGAGGAAAATGGTAGTAAGACCTCAGAAAAACAAGAGAATGATGCCATGTTTTTATGGGATTGTGTCTCGCTTTTCGATATGGAAAGAAGCACTCTGAAACCTGAGAGTATAGCAGAAATTCAAATGACCACAAAAGGCCTGGATTTTGTAAATAAAGACAATTCAATGCTCTCAAAGATTAAGAATTTGCAAGAGAATGTCAGGAAACAACCAAAGAACAAGGTTGATGGTGAAGTACCTAAAATCACCATTATCAGCCAAGATCCAAGGCAAATCAACATGCCCGTTAAGCCTATGGAAGACCAAGGAGGTAATGACAAGGAGAATATTAAAAGGTCTGAAGAACCAGAGGAAGACATACCCACTGAAAACCAACCTGTGGAGGAATATGTCGAATCAATTGGGTAAGGGAAAACTAGGTTTAAAACCCCACCTTTTATTTTGACTTTGGAAATTTTGAACCTTAAGGTGCATAATTGTTTGGTAGACTCTGGATCATCAGTGAATGTTATGCCACTTGCAGTTTGCAAAAAAATTAATGGGAAGCCAAAACCTATTGATTGGGAAGTTACTCAATTAGATAGAACTAATGTGAAAGTAGTTGGGGAAATGGAGAATGTTCTCATTCGTTTATCCGCAAATGAAAAGATATGTCAATATATTGATATTGTGGTGGAAAACATACTTGATGGTTATGGAATTATTTTGAACCGAGACTTGTCTGCTAGGTTAAAGGGGCATTTTGCTTTAGATTGGTCACATTTATGGTTGCCTTATAAAGGAGTCCAAAATCAGATCAAATTTTTAAGGGAGCCTTACATGAAGCACACTATCACTAAGTTGGAAGAAAGAACTGAATCAACAAATTTTTCATTGGGGAGTTATCTAATTGAGCTAGAACTAAGACATCTTGCATTATAAGAAGCCAACAATATAACTGACACTTAGCCCAATCTCCTTTAATGTTCACGGGCCGATGAGATTGATTGTAAATTGGTAGATGTAGTTTTGGTTTCAAAAATAGTAGAATTAGATAACAGTTAGGTATTTCACATCTGCAATCGAGCCTAGCCCCTTGACTTATAAGATGATAGACCTATAGGGGTGGGCAGAGAACTAATCAGATAGTGGTTTATTTCTCAAATTTTGCTTTTGGTTTTTGCTTTTGATAACCTTGTACATAAATAATTTGATGCAGTTTTTCACTTTGATTTGCTACGGTTGTTTCTAGTTACTTTTGGTTTTTTTTTGAATAAAAGAGGCAAGCTTTTGGTTGCATGGAAAGCATCATGGTTCTCGATTAACTGAAATCTTTGCAATAAGACTATTCATTCTTGGTTGAACTGATAGAATTTCTTATAGCAAGTAGTTTTCCTAAATGGCTATGAACTCATTGAAGTCTTGCTTAACCCTTGAAGTTAACTCAGAATCAAAAGGTTTGGAATACTATTTCGAGGCTCCATCCATTTCACATCTAAAATGTCCTAGGGGGTGACAGCAAAGGACCCACGAAGAGGAAGCAAGGTAAACAGTTTATTATATATAAATGATCCCATGCCAAGATCTAAAAAGCCTAGAGGCTGTTAAGAGTCAAACTCCTAAAAGAAGCAATACATATCAAAGAAAAGTATCGAAACATGAATACAGAATTGCCAAAAGTTCTTCTCCATCCATGAGCTAAGAAGTAAATACATATCTCACACAAAAGGACACTATGGATAGAAGAGCCTGAATAAAATTAAAAAAAAAGGCATATGGAGGACTCAGAAGAACAAAAAGTTCAAAAGGTACAAAAGTGCAAATGGCATGGGAATAAGGAACAAATGAATTTTTCTGTTTACCATATGTTACGATCCTGTGGGGTCCAAGATGGAAAATACCCAAAGACAGAGGTAAAATGAAAATAAGCTACTAAGCCTCATGAGAGTTATCCGGACTTTGAGATTTTGATTGTTCCCATTTCCAGAAAATGGACTGTCATCAATGATTTAAATGCACGTGGTTGCCATTATAGGAATACAAGCATCTAGAAGAATTCAACCTATGAGTTTAATGATTAAACAATTTTTTACTAAGAGAAGAGTTGATTTAGAAATATGGGGTTCACCAGGTAGGTGCCAATTGTTGCAACTGCACCAATTTCCTAAAATTCTAAAAAATTTTGGGACCCTCCTTTTAATTTTGTTTTGCTCAACTTGTTTGGCTTTGCTTGATTTTACTAATGATTGTTAAAAGAATATTTTATGCTGATGCTGTTTTACGAGTTGCATTGGTTGCTTACCTTGCTGTTGGAGGATATTGAGGCTATGAATCGGAACCGCAGTTAACTGCACCTCCACCGTTGCAGAGATACAGTTGAATGACGATTTGATCTGGAGTGTACTTGCCTCCGATGCGCTTTATTTTCTTTATTATCGACGTCCTTATTTGAATACCGTCAGAACCTTTTGTCTCTACAGCTTCCACCATTACGGATGACATATTGCGAGCACCTTGTTGGTTGTGTTGATCTTTTCTGATTCCCGCCCGTTTTGATTCGCAGGACCGTAGTCTTTAGGCTTCCATCGTTGCGGCTCTAGAAGGGACTTTTCTACCGATTTAGTTTGATTTATGTTCGTCGCTTTGCCGATTTTTTCTACTTAAGTCATGTTTGTTTTCTCTCCAATTTTGACTGGTCTACGAAACTCGTTGTCTTTACGGTTTCTGCCGTTGCGGTGCTTCAACCAAATATTGGTTCGAGGTTTAGTCTTATCGAGCTCTGACACAGAGTTATTTTCCTTTTTTCTCGCCAATGCTTCGTTTGGAACTGCAGAACTCGTAGTTGTTTCATCTTCCACCATAGCGGAGATGCAACTCTTTTGATCGCCGATCCCTTAGTAACTTTGCCGCCCGATGGTCATGTTTTTCCCGTCGATTGTTTGTTTTACCGGGATGTATATATTGGGGGTTTGGGTTTTTATTTTCTATTATTTTTTTTGTGAATTCGTGCCTATGCTGTCGTTTTCATTTCGAAGGGACATTGTACTCGCTGTCGGTAGCTCTTTCCTAGGTGGCGCTGCCATGGAAGTTTGCGGATTCTTATTATCAGTTGCACAGCGCCTTGCCAGGTAGGTTGTTATTCTCGTTTCTACCCTTTCTTTCGAATTGTTAAACTAGGGTTGTTGTCCTTGGTTAGCTTCCACCTCCGTGGTTAATGGATACCTAGGTTTACGTTTTAGCGCTTATATAGTTCATTTAGACGGTATGGCTATCCGCAGGGGTGGTTTTGTTTCCTGATGATTACCACAAGGCTGTTATGAACTTTCAAACTTTTCCTGGCTGTTTGGGAAAGTGGTGCAGATGAGCATTACGCTGTCTACACCAGTTCCCCCCAGTCTGTGTATGGTTGTCCAGAGAGGGTAGTTCCCTGTTTGTTTGCAGAAGAAGGCATTTTCTTGTTTTATTTTGAAGTGTCGAAAGGTTTTGGTTTTCAAGTCTTTGGGTTGCTCGCATTTCTTTTGGACTAGGGTTCCGGTTTTGAAGTGGACCTTGTTTCAAACGAGATTGGGAATATGACGATCTATTTCATAGCGCCGAGGGTGTAGTTTTGATACTTTTTTCCTTGACGGAGGGGATTTTCTTCATTTTAGCAAGGCCATGATGTTATGAGTCGATTACTCCAATTTTTAATCATAGGTAGGATTTAGTTTTTTGCAGGAACACTCGGTAGTTAAATTTTGTTTCTGTATTTTTCGTAGATTCAATCATGACTAGCATGACCGAGGTAAATGCTCATGTAGTTTTTGTCTCCATTCTTTGAATATTAGTTTATTGGATCAACCGAACCTAAAATATTTGTGTGTATGACAGGGCAATCTTTCCAAATAGGAGATGTCTAAAAGGCAGAAAAAGAAAGCCCCTATAGTGGAGGAGGAACCCGAGGTTGAAGTTGTCACAAAGTTTGAATATACTTACGAAGACACTAAATGCATCACAGGTGTGGAACCTGAATATAAGTGGGGGGAAGTCTATAGACTGATAACATGTCATGAAGTACCTGATACTAGTTTTGAGGAAGAGATTATATATGCAAATATTGAAAAATATGCTTTGATGAGGGTTGCTACCAGACCTGAGCTTTTCCTGTGCTCAAAGGTAATTGGATGGATTCTGCCCAGGGCAGACGTAACTACCATGATTTTGGAAAACATTGACAAATAGGGTTATGCTGCTTATAGACTTGGTTATGTATCACTAGGATACCACTTACCAGAGGCCCAGGTTTACTTGAGTGAAGACTGGCTAAAGAAAATTAATCTTGACTTAGTTGAGACATTGAAAAGAATGTTGGTACCTGGCAAGAGTTTCAGAACTAGACCATTAGGGGAATATGACACAGCCACCTTAAGGACCCCTTATAGTTTCATTGCCTTAATGATGAACAGGATTTTCGGAAGAGCCCACAGTAAAAGTTTTAAGTTTGGGTGGGTTCCTATCATCTTCTATGTTGCCACCTAGGGGACTGTGTTCAATTGGGCGAACATTGTATCAAACAGTCTCTCCGCTTGCATTGCTTTAGCCTTGGGAGGGGTGTCCCGAAAAAAATCAAAGTTTACATGAGCTCCATACTGATTGATTGCATACTATGCAACCAACCATTCCCAAACCTGAGGTGTATTTGGGACCGAGATAGAACAGCAGTATACTTAGCCTACAAGCCACTGTGGGCACATAAATACTACAATCACTACAGAGAAGTGTGTGAACAATTCATTATTCCATTATATACAATGATTTTCTTAAAGGAATGCAATTGCATGTCTGAAGAAGCATTGCAGGTCATTGAAGAATATGATGATTACTACTTAACGGAGGATGGACTGTATATTAGAATGTATGGCTACTCCAGAGCACCTTTACTGCTTCCAAAATATGCCACTGATTATGTGGTACACAAGAAGGCAGTCAAGCAGGTCTTCTTGGATGGCATAGGGAGTTTTTTATTTGAACATAAGAAGGCAACTTATCCTCCCTTACCATTCAGGTTGGGAAGTTATAAGTTCTCAAGAGTTAAGAAAGCTGATGGATTTGTAGAAGAATTGGAGAAATTCCATTTTGGGGAAATAAATTTCCATAGGAATGATTCCCGAAATAAAGTGGCAGAACATTGCAAGGAAGCAAATGTACATTTTGAGTATACAAGCCACTGGGATAAAGACGAATCAATTTTTCGAAATGCAGAAAACATAACTGCATTAAAAAGAAGATTCAAGAAGAAGATAACTACTAAAGGCGGGAAAAGAAAAGATGAGCAGAAGAAAGCAGAGGAAGAGGAGGCTAGGAAAAGAGATGAAGATGCTAGGAAACGAGCACAAGAGGCTGAAGGTTGGCTTAGAAGTGAGGAGAAAGAAAAGGGGAAAGCTGAAAAAGAAGCAGCTAGAAGTGCAGAAGAAGATGCTAGGAGTGAAGAAGAAGCAAGGAAAAGGAAAATGGATGAGGAATACAGGAAGCAGGAAGCAGAAAGATTGAAACTAATAAGGTACATGATAGAGCAACAAGCTTCCGATCCTGTAGACATTCAGGTTCAGGATCTAGGTAATCCTGATTTTCAAGACCCTGAGGCAGCTGCTAGCAGCATATTAGGACAGGTTGTTGTTCCAGGCCTAAGAATGATCCCTTTCGAACAAAAGAAATGGGAAGAGGTTCCAGAATTCAACACTATTTTTTACGACAAGGAAACGAAAAGGATTGTGAAGAGGACCGAGAGGAAAGTCGAGACTGGGGGGGCAGTCAGGGAAAATGATAAATGATACAATCATGGTGCATGGAACCGACAAGGACCCAAGATTCACTATCCGAGCTGGAGCAGCATTGATCCATGCTTCTGAGGACAATGTGGATCGGATAATGACTGACCTTGAACAGTCAAGGAAATCTGCTGCCCAACTAAAAGATACACTACGAAGGGAGAGAGAGGAAAGTAATAAATTGAAAAGGAAGTTTGAAGATATTCAACATGAAATAAAGTCTTCGAAAGCAAAACTACAGTCCCTCCAAGTAGAGAAAAGGTCTTTGGAGGAAGCTTAGGTAAGTCTAGAAAAATTGCAACAGGAATGTCAAGGGCTAATGACAGAAGAGGCCCAGCTGCTAAGTAAGATAGGGGAGCTAGAGTTACAGAAGGTTACCTTGGAAGAGTCAGAGAGGCAATCTCAGGTGCAAATAGGAGAGCTTAAAGAACAAGTTGCTTCATTAGCAGCAGCTTTAGAAGAAGCCAGGGAACAACAAACCAACATTCAGCCTTTTAAGGAGCATGTTTTAGAACAAAGGAGCAAGATGCAAAAGCTACAAGTATCCATAGAAGAAGAGAGGTGCAAGTTTTGCAGGTAGACAATAGACTAGAAGAAATTTTGGAAACTTCTTCATATTTTGTGGATAGATCGTAGGACATTTTAGAAGTCCTGACGGGAAGAATGGCGAGATTGTAGGCCAATGAGGAGATCCCTGCAGACTTGGTATCAAAAGATCAACAAGGCTTGAAACAAGACTATGACTTATTGGAGTTTGTTATAAACACAGCCGAAGAATTTAAGAAGGCTGTAAAGAAGACAAAGGGAGCTTGTACAGAGTTATGTAGGAGACTTTTGATCACCTACAACCGTTGCCAGGTTGCTGCCAAATAGAGAATGGACACCTTTCCAGACCACAACCTATTTTTAGAGATGTTGCAGAGTAGATATCAGGAAAATGAACAAAGAATTCAGCAGATCAAGGCCCTAGACGAGCAGATCCTAAGAAATGAGGTAGCTCATTCAGCGGTCAGTGTACAGTTGCTAGAGGATCAACTACGCCTGAGCTCAGCTAGGATCGAAGTAACAAGAAATCAGGCTGCTAAATTTGAAATCAATATTCGTTTTCTAGAACCTTCTGAGTTCGAAAACATTGCCTCAGAAGATTTACCATGGAAGAAGTTCTTGAACAAACAAGCGGGGCCCTCCACCTAAGTGCTTTATTTGTTTGTTTTATTGTAATATATTGTAAATTATATAAGCACTTAATGTGAGAATATTGTGGGAGGTGAAGTGTTGGGGAAGCACAAGAGTCATTTCTGGGTAGACCAACATGTTTGCTTTTGTATAGATATAGAAGAGTTAGATAGAAAGGGGGCTTTTCCCAGGTGAGACTGGTGAACTACTTGTTGTAAGAGGAACTATTTCGTTTTCATCTATTTTTCTTAACTATGAGATTGTTCTAACTTTCAGAACCTATGTTCTTTGGTTTATTCCGCGACAATTTCCACTATGAGTAATGAATGTTCTAACTGGCGACGAGCTATCTTGTTGTGCATATATTTATTCATGTTTATGTGTTTTGATTCTAAGAACAACTATCTGTGATTTATCTTAACATATGAGCAGTAATACATTACTCATTAATTGATAATCTTGGTCCCTAGGGACAACTTAGTTAATTTGGTTTGCATTTGTGTGTGATTTAGAAGTGAGAGAGTCCAAGATGAGAGGTAAGAACCCGCGCATCACATTGTGACCACTCCTCATATTCTTTATCAATCTGCATGTTAGATATGCACTTTCATATCATACTTAAAGTCAAAAATACAAAAATATACACGGTGGACTGGGGCGCAACCGGTAAAACCCTTTGTTTTTTGTTACTTGAACTACAGTAGCTGGACCGCAAACCGGACGGATTCCCAATACCAAATAGTCACGGGCTAGTTGGGAACGTTGACTAGGGAGAATCCCTTGCAGTTGTTGCGTGCGAATTTTCAGGCCTCAACAGTCCCTTTGCTCTAACTCATTATACATAACCCTCACCTAAGCAAGCCTAACTTAGATATCATGATGTTTATGGAAAAAGAGTTTCAATATGGAAATGGAAGCATTTAACTTATTTTCCTTTCTTCTCCAAAAAAAAATCTCATTCTCCTTTGAAATCCCCTTCCTTATATAGATTGATGGAGGAGATGGTATGATAGATCTAGACTCGTAGAACTTAGTGAACTATGAGTCATGTACAAAGTTCCCAAGATCATAATGTGAAGGATCCATCTTAATTCATGCTCATCTCCTTGAAAATTGTTCATTCTAGAAGGATTGAGGCTCCCTCCCTAGTAGTGGTGCAAAATGTGACTAGGAAGAGATGGTCATTCCCTGTCAGTTACGCAGGGTGTGACCAAGAGATTATTGTCACTCGGTGTTAGGCATGTAAGGAGTGAACAAGAATTGGAATATTGGGAAACAAAGGATACGAGATAGTGTTTCAACAAGATGACATCAATAGATCCTCAATGAGTCTCAAGGGTGACAAATATAGCGATAACAAATAGATATCCATTGAGGGTGGAATGCTCTAAGAGGATGGCGAGGAGACAAATGTTATATGATTGTCTAACACAATAGACTCACCATGAAGTGGAGTTAGAATAATATGGCACATCTCCATTATGTGAAGCTCCCCTATGTGGGAAACTTGAAAATCTAGAAGTCACTAAAAGTGAAGTATGTTCTTGAAAAATAACATGCATGGGAATGGGATGCAATTGAGGTTGCCTAACTCATGAGAGTCTTCATACATGCTAGAACTTGCAGGAGGAGTGTTAGATGGGATAACAAATAGATATCCATTGAGGGTGGAATACTCTAAGAGGATGGTGTGGAGACAAATGTTAGATGATTGTCTAACACAATAGACACACCATGAAGTGGAGTTAGAATAACATGGCACATCTCCATTATGTGAATCTCCACTATGTGGGAAACTTGAAAATCTCGAAGTCACTAGAAGTGAAGCATGTTCTTGAAAAATAACATGCATGGGAATGGGCTGCAATTGAGGTTGCCTAACTCATGAGAGTCTTCACACATGCTAGAACTTGTAGGAGGAGTGTCAGATGGGATGGAAGATGTTGGAAATCTTGTTTAGGGATAAGAGGTGCTTGTATTGTTGCAAAAAGAGGGGATGGAAATGTCAAAATAATGAAATTATATTGATTGTAAACTTGTGGTTGTTAGAGAACCTAGTGTAGGGTCTGATAACATGGCTACCATGTTTTTCATCATTTAATAGCCAAGTATTCATGGAAGTCCTTACACAACAACAAAAAGTTAAGCAATGTTAAAAATTTCAAAGTGGTTAGAGTTTATGAAAGAATGGCATAAAACCATGAACCAAAATTGGTAGATAAATGAAAAAAAATTAAAAAAACTCCATCAAAAACCCTTTCAGGTTCCATCATTTTTGAAACCAACAGATTTTTTTTAAATAATTAAAAAGCAAAATGAAAAAAAGTAAATGTGAAATCTACTCTTGCAAAATTTTAGCTCAACCCACAAACTTTGATATTTTTTCTGTATCACGAGGTCATCAAAAGTATCAAACTTTGATTCTTTTTGTGTGTATAACTAGGTCATCAAAAGTGTCATAAGATGGTCTTCTTTGGATCCCCTAGTTGAGTTCCACGACAACCCTGTCTACTCATAAAGTTTCGCGTTGAATGAACTATGATTCTAAGGTCATGCAATAGTGTTGTATGGAAGCAAAATTTGGCCTCAAGGAAAAGTTTGATTTCCGTGATGAGACCTTTGTTTTGGTAAAATTTAGGTTGGATGCCTAAATTTGATTCTAGCATGTTTCCCATGGTTAGATAAATGTGTCGTGTCAAAACGAATCAAAGCTCTATTGCAAAATGACAAAATAATATTGGCACAGTGAGCTCTTTTCTATGTGAAAGTTCTGAGAAAATAGAGGAGGCTGGGTTTGGTACGTTCTTAAGCCAAATTTGAACCGAAATCATGGTGGATACAAGCCACCTTGGAATGTTAAGCTTTGATATCAGTAACAAACAAAACAAAATTCACATCCAAGTAGAAAAAGTCAAGAGATGGTTGGGGTTTGCGCAAGATAAGATGTTAATGTAGTTGTACACTCATTTGTATTATATTTAAAAGATAGGATGGGATTGAGGCTGTGAGTTAGTGGTGTGGTTTTATGGTTAACCTAATGGAAGTCCAGGTTTCAGTCTTTGTAGGGGGTTGCAGTACTTTCCTATGAGAGGTGTTGTATCTTTCTAAGACCTCGTTCAATCACGATGACCGTTCTACCTATTGTTGGGCAGATCGTTCTCACATTCCAACATAAATCTTAGCCTCGGCTTGAACAATGTTGTTATGTTGTTAACGGAGCTTTCTCTCTCTCTCTCTCTCTCTATATATATATATAATAGGATAATTATATAAGAATTTTTTATTAATGTCCAATGAACTATAAAAATAAATAGAATCGAATCAAATTGAAAAGTACATCCAATGTTAATACACTATTAATGAGAGTGCAAAGGCAACACTTGAATTGAATTAAAAGAGATAGATAAAAAGCGAAAAAGTTATCAAAAAGACAATGTACAAGTCATATGGAAAAGAAAAATGCTCAAAACAAAAAAGAGGTGTCAAGCATTATTGGTGTTAAATGTTAAAGTTGAACGAGATCATCGAGAGGTAGGCTCCCCTTCAAAGTTATCAATCACTATGAAGGAGTACATGAAGTCCAAAAATTGAAATATACATACATAATGGACATGCATGGTTTTTATCAATTAGTTCTTCTCGATAACGGTAAAGTGATCAAGATAAGGGTAAGATAGTACAACTATACTACAACACATGCAAGAGAGTACAACTAGACTATAAGGCATGCATGTTTACTAAACAAAATTTTATCAACGATAATAGTCAACAATATATTACAACAAATATAATAAAATATTCAACAAAAAGCAATAGTGTACGAAGAACATACAATATAAATATAATTGTATTAATGTTCAATGAATGACAACAAAAATAGTTCAATGTGACTAAGGAGTATATCAAACAAAAAGTACAATGTAAAAGTGTGAAAGCATATCTTATAAATGACCACAAAAGTAGATCAATGTGACTAAGAAGTATATCCAACAAAAAGTGCAATACAAAAATGTGAAAGTATGTATTTAAATATAAATCATATAGAAAAAAACCTCATAATTTTAAGCTAAGATTTAATATTAATTGATGTGTGTACAAATGGAAATTCACACCCAGTGTTAGGATGAAAAAACTACTGCAATATATGCTAAACCAAGCTTTGATACCAATTGAAAAATGCTGAAGTAGAATTTTGCATCCAATCCCACGATGAACAAACTAAGAAAATTCTCAAAAGATCAACATAATATAAAGTCGCATAGCCTAAGAACCTTTGATATTCTAAACCAAGCTTTGATACCAATTGATAAATGTTGAAGTAGAATTTTGCATCCAATCCCATGATGAACAAACTAAGAAAATTCTCATAAGATAAACATAATATAAAGTCGCATAGCCTAAGAACTTATTCACTTGGATTGAAATAGAAATAAAGTGTGATAGTATGGTATTACTTGAGATTGGAAAGTTGAAATTCATTTTTGTTAGATGGACCTTTATAGAGAAATGTCATCTTTATTGAAAATTCATTTTTTTGTTATATGGATCTTTATAGAGAAATGGCATCTTTATGCCATTGACAATTTATATAACTCTCGGGGACAGTAATTATCTTATCTCAAGACAATTATAAGTAGATGAGAATAATTACGATTTCGCTCAAAGTCGGAATTACATATATGTGAGTATCATTGAGTAGTAGGGAATTCCATTCGTATGTAGACACATGAGATGAGAGTTATGTTCCTATGCAGAAAGTCAGGGTATGCGAAAAAAATAATTTGCACATGTATTATAAGATGAAATTAACACCAAATATATACATGCATGAGGATGACATATATTTTTATATTATGGTGGATTTCCTTATAATATGATGGATTTAGAAAGAAATAAAGAAATAAATGATATCAATGTCCACAAATGATCAAAGTAGGATAATGAGTCTCTAAATTACACCCAGTGCAATAAAAAAGAACTTAGAGTTAGGACAAAAAAATAGTTAAACATGTAACACCTTGGTTTTGACCCCATGGTATTGAATTGCATATGATGTAAATAGCATTAGTAAATTGTGGTGTGGAGCTCAAGGCTAAGGCTCCACCATGGATTTAGTATTTTATGTTTCGGCAATTAAAATCAATGTCGATGGTTTATGTGCTATCCAGGCACAATATGTTTTGAGACATCATGTAACTATGCAATTAATAAAAAAAACCACAACTAGGTATGCGTCGCAACGATAAAGAGATGGGGGCATGATTTCACAAGGAATAGGGAGGGGGAACTATTCAAATCCTTCAGCCAATGGGGAAAAGCCAAATGCCAAGGGGAAAACCCATAAAACTGTCAACTACCCATTTTGTCTTTTATGCCCAGTCATCTAAAGTTGGTGAAGGAAGTTATTACCTTGGGATGGGAAAGGTATGGAGGTCAAATTTGAATTTGGGAAGTCAACCATTTTTGGAAAACGTGTTTTTGTCTTCTTGGGCAAGTAAATGCTTGGAAATGCATTCCCAAGCCATTATTCACCCATGTGTTTGCTTCCTCATGTAGCTGGAGATAGTTGGGGCATTCTCCCTCACGATTTGGGTTGTTCTCATCATTGCTCCATGGTTGGGGATTTTGTTTTTTGGTATGGATGAGTGAATGTGCAGCAGTGATGCCCGATTTGGGGGTTTTGAGAGGTCGTTTTTCCTCCCTTCACGTAGCTGGACCATGTTGTGTGTTTCCCCCATGTTTTTCTGTTGTCTTCTCATTCCTTCATGCCCAGAAATCAATTTTTGTTATTTTTCAGTGAATGGCCATAAGAGAACCACGATTTTGGGGTTTAAGGAACTTGTTTTTTCCCACGTGAATCCATAGACGTCTCTAAAATTGAGTTTTCAATCATAGGGTTGTTTTCCCTTGTTTCCATTTTCGTTTTGTCTTCCCAGAACGTTTTTGTCCATACCCAACAATGGTATTTTGCTGTGAAGTGCATCCTTGTGTTGGCTTGGCTGAGTAATTCCAAGGACAGATGTTATTGGTTGTTGCCTTAGCAGCCTGTGAAACCCAATTCCTTATTGGCTTGGCTGGACAATCTGTGAAACCCAACGATGTGTTGGATTGACTGTGGATGTATGGATTTGGCTATGTGTGAGCCTGTTGTTGTTCTCTGGTTCCTTGTGGAATCCTACCCGGCTCAAGGGTGGCATTGCTGCTGAGAGATAGATGAGCACACTGGCCTATGGTTGGGTGGAACGTTGCATCGACATAACTAATTGCGAGGAAAGCTTCTTCTCAAGATAAGTATTATGGTGTATTTAATCCCTATAATGAACTTGTTTATGAATTAATACAAACATGATGAATGTTTGAATGTGTTGTATTGAAATGTATTTGCTTCCGATGTATTTACATGTCTAATGCATCGGTATATTTTTTTATTCCAATTCATTTTTATGTTTATGTTTATGGGGCTAGATTGCCCAGATTTGATAGCCGTGAAGTTGCGTTCTCTCTTTGGTAGAGGGGTGGGGACGTGACAAAACACTAAAATGATAAAATAATGCCACTTAGAGAATATTGTGCTTGTTATCTTTATAAATATCAAGTGGCTTTGGTCCTCTTCGATGGAAATACATTCATGTTCTAGAAAACAAAATGTTTTCTAGTAGAGCATGTCAAAGTGGATTAGTAGTTCTCACTTTGGAATTGGATGTTTCCTAGGGAGTTACATGAGGTATAAAATGTATGCATATTCATTAATTTTTCTCAATTAATACATTTTCAACTTCTTTGAGCATGTCTTTTATCTTTTTCCTATTAATGGTGCAATTTAACTGAAGTGGAGGGCTGGAAGGACAATGAGACAAAGTTAATCACAAAACAATATTTTGTTTGCACATCACTTAAATATATAAAATAAAGGGAAAGAGCATTCAAAACACCATTCACAATATATAGGAATTATCTTGAAGCTCTTATTCAACCAATAATCTATACAATTATATACACATGATCAGTGCATGATCAATAGAGATAGAAGTGAAGCGCAATATACAATAGGCGCTCTTCTACTTGTCATGATTACTCTCAACAAAGTAGGGGCCTCTTTAAACATATAGATAATAAATGACAATATTATCAATTCCCCATTGCTTTGTGTGAATAAATAGAAGAGTACATTAATGGGAGTAGAAAATACAACAAGTCACTTGCAAAATGTAGGATTGTCAATACTTCTTCTTAAAGGGAGTTTACAAAGGAAAGGAGAGACAACATATATGCATTGACACCAATTTCAAAAAAATTAATATATTTATAGATAACCATATCCTCATTGAATGTTGAATTATTAAGTCATATATGAGGATTATGACTTAACACATGTGGAGTATGTTGAAATATCCATTAAAATTACCCCAACATTGTCTTTTCCATAGGAACGAGATGTTAGCCAATATTATGGTGTCTTGGATATTTCTACTTTCCTACCTATTATCCTTTTTTCTCCAAAGAATAATAGCTTTGAATTGAAAAGGGATAAAAAACAAAGAGTGGTATTCCACAACAACCCAATACCAAAAGGTTTGGGCTATCTTGCAATCCCCCAAACATAATTGTTTTTATGTATACCACACAAGAACTATCCATAAGTCATGTGCAATGAAGTCTATCTTTGATTGTTAAGTTAATATTAGGGACTAGCCACCTAAGTACTCTAGACTTAGATGAGAAAGATTTCTAGATGTCTTGAAATCTTTACGCCTGTATAACCCATCATCGTTGAGCCTATTTGCAAATAAAAAAACAAAATTGAGTCTTTAAATACAATTATTTTGTTCGATACACAAAGAAAGATCTCCCATAAAACAATCTCCAATCCTCATAAACATACCCTTTTCTAGCCAAAATCACCAAACTCACCTATATTAGGGTATCATCAAACATGACCTTACAAAGATCTCCCATCCTCATAAACATACGCTTTTCATCTAGACTCAAGACCTTGCCAATCTACATAATCTACATGATAGATAAAGATAAACCATTTTTAAAAGCCTTGATCAAAGGTTATCCCATGTATAAAAACCTTTATTGCCAACTTCTCTATATCAAAAGAGGTCTTAGCCCTCAAATGGTTGTTACCATGAATAATGTAGTTTGTACATGTAAGAAGAATGATGATGTATTATGAATGTCATTGAATAATTTTAAGAAATAAAGTAATTATTGTACGTGCACATCTTATCACTATACATATGTGTCTTACGTATGTGTCTTACATACAATGTGCCATAAGTCATGCTAAAAACTGAATTATATAATCACAATCAACATGTAATACATAAAAACATCGTGTCGAGTACATTGCATAGCATTGCTCTATGTGAGTACGAGTGAGTTGTGAATATCACGTGCACACACATTCTAACTAATTCTACTTATATCTTTCCAAATCATGCAACTTAGGTGGAGAATTTACGTTCAACATTTGGCATTGACATGAAGTTTGTAATTTACAACTTTATTGATCACAACAATCAAGTAGCTTGGACAAAGTGTAACACGAGAGAATGATGCGTGGCTTGAGCAAAGTGTTGTAGAAGAGAGTCAAGTGCAAAAGTGGTGAACACGCATAATAGAGTAATGTACATAGTAATGGTGGTGATTAGCACTTAATGGCCTTGGGTCCAAAGGAGGCCAGAGAGGGGTGCAAAGAAGAAAATAGAGCACATTACATAAAAGGTTTTTTTTGAGAGAATGAATTATACTATTGTATATAGGGGACAACTCATAACACACACTGATTTGTTTATTGTTTTTTTTTAATAAGAAAAAAGACATGTAAAGCAAAGAATACAGTAGGAAGTAAATAAGGAATAATAATGATAATTTAGGCAACAATTTGTTAATGTTATAAGAATCAGATTATTGGTCAAATCGGTCGATCTTGAGAATCGAAACCAAACTGGAATTAGGAAAAAAATTAGGAAACAAACCAGATCAAAAAATTGGTTGAGCAAAAATACATTAAATATTCACATTCTCTTTCTCTCTCTCTCTCTCTCTCTCTCTCTCTATATTCAAAATATGCAAAGTTTATCATGTATATAGCAAGTAAGAGTGTATGAAACCACAATAACACTGAGTGCAATATATTGAAAATATGCAAAGTTTCTCATGTATATAGCAAGTAAGAGTGTATGAAACCACAGTAGCACTGAGTGCAAATACATATATGTAGAGGAGTACATCCACAAAGAGACTGAGTATACCTATAGGTTGTAGGTTGTGTGTATTGTGTAAATGTACTAATGTGACTTACATATAATGAAATGACTCGCACTCAATCGTCAAGACTCAATAAACTCACCTCTATGCAGTAAACTCTTGATTTCGTACTCTGGAGTATGTACACAGGATCCCACATGCAAAATGTTTAACGAATAGAGAGCGAAATGAATGAGATAGAAAATTGCATGAATGATTGTGAATCGTGATTGATACAGAGGGTGGGACCTCCATTTATAACCTTAGATTGGACCATGAATTAGTTAAAAGGACAAAATGCAGAGTTAAGTTTATATTTCATTAAAATTTTTGAGAATTCATTGATTTTAGGGTTTTTGGTGTTTCATGTATGAATTGACCGGTTACGTATGGAATCACCGGTTTAGAAAAAACCGGCTAGTTATGAATGGAACCGTCTAGTTCATACATGAAACCGATTGGTTCTGTATGGATCAAGGATAATTTTAGGGGCAAATTTTAGCCCAATGGGCTATTTTTCCATGTTTTTATCCAAAAAAAGATTTGTCATTTTGCATTTTTTGAAGCCTTGTTTCGCCCAATTTTGATGGGGTAAAAATTTTTCACCCGAAGAATCACCAAATTATTATATAAACGATATAAAATCCATGGAAATTAAAATATTTTTTGATTGCCAAACATTTTATAGTTGGTGCTTTAAGAATTGGTAAGATTCGCCAACATTTATACACTTTTAATAAGTATGGTTCCTTAAAATCATGCCTGGTATGGATCCGACAAAAAATGATTTGAACATGTGATTCGACCCAACATTACATGTAAACCAATCAAACCAACCGATTTGTTCAAAACTAGATGGGTTATGATAACACTACAGTCGCAACACACATTGATTTTTTTATTGCTTTCCTTGAGATGAGAGAATAAGACATGCAAAGAACAATGTCCCAAGTAAATAATAAATAACAAGGACAACTTAGCCATTATTCAAGTCTTATAGCAAGAGCATTATTGGTTTAGCACAAGGAGTAATTAATGAATCGTTGTCCAAGTGTAGTATTAAGAAACTATGAGGATTATCTAAGCAATTATTGAATTTTAGAGAGGTTAGTTTGGGAGAAGAGACAAAGGATGACGAATAAGTAGCAACCCTCACTTATACATGTTATACAAAAAGAAGAGGAACTAAATAAAATACTTCCAGTGACATAGCTACATGGGTAGATGTTAGGATTATTATTTAATCCTTCGTTGAACACCATAGTTTATTTGTATTTTCCTAGCTTAGGATATTATTGTCACTTCACTAGTGCATGGGGGAATCGCTTGGAGGAAACCTACCACTCAATGTGCCAATCTGCTTGATTTTAGGAACTCTAGGGACCAATCCCTATAATTTAGGAACCCACTGTGAGTGCCATTAGCAATATTCAACAATTGACCCTATTAGGTGGCCAGTTATGTTTAGTTATTATCAATTTCCCATCAGTTAGATCCCTCTTAGTCATCCTAGCACCACTTTGCATGATTTGAGGAAAGTAGAGTGCCTTTGCTCACCTCACTCGGTCATTTAACTGGTTGTGGACTGATTTAGCGATCCGGAGTTGCATTAGTGAGCTCTAGTGGTGATTATCACACACCGAGTCAGCTCTGGAGTCAGTCTAGGTTGGTAGATTCGAATCCTATCTAAGACATTCAAATTCTCCTATTTGTAACACCATTGTATTACATATTATTTACTGATTAATGGATGTAATGTAATTCTTCCAATGATTGGTCTCATGTGTGTTTAATTTGCCATGAATTATTGATCAAAGTTTACTGAATTGCTTCTCTCTCTTCTACGATCTTCTTTCACATTTGATTTCATTTATGCCTGAGGACCTAAGCTTCACTAAATCTAACATGGTTACAGAGAAGGTATTTAGGCCAACTTCAATCCTCAAAAACTTCCATTGATGCACCAAAAACAATTGGGTTCCACATAATTCCTGGGATTCTTTCCTTTCTCCCTCTGGATTATGTCCATAGAATTCTAGCTAGGTGTGATGCACCTAGAGAAAGTGCACATGTTGAAGTGGAGAGTGTTTGAATTGGTTTGATTCAAATTAAAGTGTTTTTGCAGGCAAATTGAAGATTTATGAAGAATTTGTTGTTTCTTGAAGTTGTAAGATGGAGAATTCAACGACTTTGACACCTGAAATCCTAACACCCTTCAACTATCTTGATTGGAGGGATGATATGCATATTGTCTTGTGTAACAAGGGTCTGTACAAGGTCACAATGGGCAGATAGGTCAAACCCCAACACAATCTTGAAAAATCGAGGAACAAGTAAAGAGAGGAACTGATAATGGGGTAGTTCATTAAAGAAGTTGAACCGAAGGAGAGAAAAATAAGCAAGAGCGTGGTATAAATGCATAACACATGTTGAACAATCATTGGGGTTAATAGTCATTAACCTTCCAAATGATCCCATCGATTGTTTGAATATCTTAATGATAAATCTAGTCCAGAACCAAAAGAAGCTAGATCCATATAATAAGAAACTAAACCTTGAGCAAACAAATGCTATACATAAGAGAGAGCATGAAAATTTTTAGGACAATAAGAAAAAAAATGAGGAAATTAAGGGATGTGACTCGAGTTGTGGGTACTATGATGAAGAATTAGCTAACACACTTTTCAAATACTTGTAGCCAACTCAGGAAACACAAGCACTTATAGCAAAATTGAATAGCCGACGGGAATACACAAAAGATGCCATAAGTTGGGATGCCTTGGGAGTATATATCAAAGAAAAAGAGCATAAATAAGTACAATTTTAGGCTAATGAGCATGAATGGATTCAATATGGTTGAAATGTAGAAGAAGAGTCAACTAAAGCATTAAAACAAGAATTGGATGCCCATCAACAAGTTATTAAAATGTAGGAAGAATATAATTTTGACCTTAACACAATACAAGATGCACCCATAAAATACAAAATGTCATACTAGACTTGTCAAAAATCAGAAAAATGAACATCGCAATAGAGAAATCATTTGACGTATGGATACATTTTGAAAACCGACTAAGAAAAATAAACCATGTATTTATAAAAACTGCATGGACATTTTCAAAAGCATGCCACCACCACCTCTACCACAAGATTAACCACCTCATGTGAGATTTGATTTTTCTAGTCCAAGTGGATCAATGAAACAACAATTGACTACAACACAATCGAGCAACACTAGTAGCATTTAGCTTGAAAGACTAGAGATATGAAGGATTAAAGACTCTTCATACAAATTTGCTTTTATGTGTTTTTTCCATCTCCTTCCTTCTTTAAGGTGAAGAAAATTTGAATTTGGGGGAGACATTGGAGGAGCATAGTCGACCTAGTCGATTAGGTAGTATATATTCAACTATTAGTTAGGTTGGTCAATCAACTGAGGTAGTTAAGGAAGTTGTAACTCCCTTCCTGCATGATTGTAACCCCATATATAAACATGAATCTGTGATGTAAAGATGGTTACTCTTATTGGTTGATCACATGATGAAGACTACTTGTTTATGGTTGCACTACTACTTTTATTTCTCTTCCTTCTCTCTATGTATGCTCTCTTGTATATGAGATTGTTGTATAATATGCTTGATTACATGCACTACTGGTATCTACTAGATGTGTATTCATATATATTACAATAATTTAATTCAACCATTCTCATGTTTAGTTTAAGTAAATTTGTTTTGGTTATTTATGAAGTTTAAGGGTTCCATATCATTGTTATGATTGAATTTTTGGGTTAAGGATCAGTACAAATGGTATCAAATCTCTTTCTTGGGAAAAAAAAGTGGAATATTTTTTTTCTTTTTGCATATTTTTAAAGGAAAAAAGTGGTAGTGGTATTAAATTCAATTTTTGAAATTTCTTTTATAGAATCTAAAAATCCTAGTTGTAGATATGAGTTCCACTCTCCAAGAGACCCGATTTCAAAAAAAGAATCATCCAAATCAGAGTCCATGAAGTGGATATATCATTGATTTGAAATCATTTGTTTTAGTTTTTTTTTGTGATGGCCACATGGATTGCATATAAGATATACTTTGATAGAGAGCTCATATTTTGTTAAACCAATACCAGTATATGCAAAATGATTGTGGCATTTCATAATTGCAGTCGTAATATATATTATAAGCAAAATTAAGGAGGTAATCATTCTAAATTTGTCCCCCTTAAAAATAAGTAGTTTTCTTCAAATCCCTAGCTCCGTTTTTAGAGTTATAGTAGGAAAGATGCATTTTATAAGAAAATTGGATGATCCTACTATTGAAGAATACATAAAATAGATAAATTCATTGTTCTCATAGGGGTGGAGAGATGAATTCCTCATGATTTTAAGAGAAGATGCTACAGTATGTTGGAATTTTACTAACCCTTACAAGGTGCAACCACCTTCAAATGAATAATATGAAAAAACATATTTTTAGATAGGAGGGATAATTGTGAAGAAAGATAAGGAGAATAAGGTTTATTTTCATGCGACAACTTTATATCATATGTTCATGGATGTATTCAGTAAGAAAGTTTCAATGTTTCTATAAACCCTAGTAGCAAGAATAATTTCTTAAATGTTATTGTGGCTAAAAGATTGCAAGTTCCCACAAAAAATATGCAAATCACATAGGTTGAGGGTGAAAATGTTTATTTATTTATTTTAAATTGAAGATTACCATGAATAAATGTGTGTTGCATTCAAATTTTTTATGCTATAGATATGAATGATCTGGAGATTTTTTTGGGATGCCCTTCGATGGACTCTATTGGTACAATTAATGTGCAAAAGAAGTTCTTGAAGATTTGGTACAAGAAAAAAAATTACATTGCAACATCTCTTAGTAAACAAGAAGGGTGCAAGGGAGTTCATGAAGAAGCCCCTATGAAGAAACTAATGAAAGTACCTATAGACACATCAGATAAAGAAATTGAGGTTGAATAAAAAAAAGGGTCTATAGAAGCACATGATGGAATGCATAAAAAGGAATGTGAAACTAAGGTACTACAACACTCCAAGAAATTACATGTTTGAGAACTAAATACAAAAGAACCAACAAATAAGGTCGCTATATATCACCACCCACACAACCATGTGAAACAATAGCCGTCAAGGAAAGGTTGGAACTAACATCAACAAACTTGGAATAAAAAAGACAACTGCTATGGAGGTGCATGTATAACTAAAAGCAATGCATGGAGATATCAAATTGGAAACACAACAACATGGAACCAAATTAGCAACCAAAATCAAGCTTGAGGTGGAAAGGGAGTAGTTGGAACCCATGCACATATTTCACTAGGATGAATGGCTTCCTCCCATCTTTAGAGGACAAAACAAGCAAACGGGGATGTAATGTAACGTACCTAGGGATGATAGTATGAGGTACCTATGGAGGTACTTAAGAGAATAATGCTATGTATTGAATCCAACTCTATTACATAAGGCCCATGTAACGTGAAAAACAATAAATTTAATAATGCTTGCTAGAATTTTATGCCTACTAGAAAATTCCTTCTCTAGAAAGCACCTAAGGGATTTGATATAAATAATATAAAAAGTAAAAGCAATATAATGAAATGTATTGTAAAGTATTAAAATAATATTGGTAGCAAGTATGATTTGTGGAGTGATTCATTCAATCGAACTGTTGTCCCCAATAATAATAGTACTCGATTCATTCAATCGAACTATTGTCCCCATCGTGCGCATGGGCACCTAGATCATCCTCCCTAGCTACATTAGAAAGTGTATGATTCTATTGGAAAATTCAAATAGAAGAATGGACTCTTCTCGTATCTAGCCAAATAAAAGTGCACAATGCAAACACTTTGAATGAGAACAAATATTTGAAGATGTGAGAGACACCATGATGATTGTAAAAAAAGCATAGCTATGGCCATGGGAAGATGAGAATCATGACAAAAATATGAGAATTGAATATCGCAAGGGAATTAAAGGCAATTGATTAAGATGAATGACATATTGAAAAACATAAGGTTAAGCTCGTATTCTTAGAGGTAGAGGAAGAGTGCCAAAGAGAAATGCTTGAAGAGTAAACTGCAAAAGTCAAAGTGTTGAAGGATAAAGTTCTACATTTGGAAATGGAACAATAACCTATGTTCGAGGGGTTGAGAAATTTTGTTTCTCATGAAGCCTCAATGGGGTATCTTGGAATGAATCTAGTCGTTCCTTTGGAGGAACACATTGTGGAATCGAAATGTGAGAATATTAGAATACACGACCCATCATTTTCAACATTTATAGTACACGAGAAACATGAGCACCATGGGATTGGTTATTTTTCTTTATCAAAATTAGTATGTTTTGCAAATTTGTTTTTTCCACGGAAACACCACCTTCCTGCTATTCCAAAGGAATCAAGGAAGGGCTCACAACGCACGGTAAATCTCAACAAACTTTGCCACATTTTGTGGTTCAGTAGGTCGAGCAAACTGTCAACCAGACCTCCAAGCTAGAACATGTCTCGACGAAATTGAACTCGTGTGGATAGAATGAAATCCATCTAACCCCACCAACGGACCACATATCCCTGACCTTACAAATTTGTATTTTGCTAAGTTGTTATGTAAAAATATACACTAAAAATAATAAAAACAAATCTAATAAAATAAAAGAATCTAGTAATATCATTTTAAATATGTTTAAGTTTTTGGAAAACATTAAATTATTATATTTCAAAAAAAATTATATTATTTTAATACACATAAAAACCATTCTCATTTAAAAAATATATATATAATGTAATTAAATTTTAACATTAATACATAGATCACTAATTAAATACCCAAATTTCACTCTCAAATTGAAAATTAATACATCACTAATTCACTACCCAAATTTGACTATCACATTGAAAAGTGAATGTAAGTTGAATATTTGACTACTTTATAAACTTAAATATAAAGCCCAACAAATAATAATGAGAGTTTGTTAAACATCCTTTTTTTGGATGGTTGAGGATGATTTTGCTCTACCCAAATTTGACTATCACATTGAAAAGTGAATGTAAGTTGAATATTTGATTACTTTATAAACTTAAATATAAAGCCTAGCAAATAATAATGAGAGTTTGTTAAACATCTTTTTTGGATGGTTGAGGATGATTTTGCTCTCTTCATAGTTTTAGTCTTGTTGCACAATTTTACAAGCGCTTTACTGGATAAGTTATTTCTGGGTTTTCCTTATATTTTCTTTAGACAACATTGAAAGTCTAATAGGAGTATTGTTTGGTTTTACTTTTGTTTTCTGCCAAAAATGTGAAGGTAATCATTATATTGGGATGTAGGAGCTATAGTTCTTTGCCTTTGAGTATTTTGCTTTGTCCCCCTTGGGTATGCCAAATATAGTTAAAGACGTCTTTATAAAATATATTACTTTTAATTTAATATAAATACTAATAAACAACTATTTTTCTTCTTAAAAAAGAGTTTATTAAAAATCAAAATTCATCCTAACATATCTAAGATATAATCAAGAAAAGAGAAGAAGGGGAATATGACTAGAATTACCACTCACGCATGTTATTAGTCAAGGAGAAGAAGGGGAATATGACTAGAATCACCACTCATACATGTTATTGGTAAAGACTTTTTTGTTCTCATATACATTATTGTTTAATTACAAACTTTGGAAATATTAAGACGAAGATATCATATTGGTGGGGAAATATCTAGCCAGAATTGCAAGTCTAGTTAAACCATGACATTGTCAATACATAAAGGCTCAATAAGAGCATCATGTCCCTTATAAGAAGAAAACCAAAAAGAGAACCAAATAAAAAATGTAACAATAATTCCTCCCAACCATCCAAATTACATTCAATAAACTAAACATTATCTTATTATAAACATTTATCACATTTTAATTTTTATAGTTATTGAAAAATATTTAACACATTTTTTTTTTAAAATATACATTAATAATAAAACGATAATAATTTTAAAAATTTAAAAATCTAATTACTTTATCATATCAATCATTGCTTTAGATTCAAAGGTCCAAACACTACAACACAAAGATCCAAATATTTGTTAACTCCAAGTGCAAGAGAAAGACAATAAATTTTAGTTTATATGTTTGGTGATTTGCCACTTTTAGTTCAAATACTATATAGTCAAATTTATAATTTAGTTTTTTTTCAATAGTTTTTTAGTTAAAAAATAAAAAGAATGTTTGTTATAAATTACAAAACTTGCAGAAAGTAGAAACATAAAGACTAAGGTCTCCAATTTTCAAGAGTGGTTTACATGCAATTAACTACAAAATAAATAAAAATCGCAAATTAACACATGTTTTACTATGTAAGATTAAGAAATCTTTAGACAACTTGTACGTCACAATGAATGTCTCAACCAAAGTGAAAACATAACTATTTAATAAACATAAGTTGACTTTAACCATAATATTTACCATTCCAAAAATTAAATAAAAAACATAATGTGTAGCTAAAAATATCCTCATATGCCTACTTTTATGGTTATAACTAAAGTGCACCTAGCCATATATTCTTCAACTAAGTTTCATCCATATCACATTCATATTTGGAGTATAGGCTTTGTTAGATCGGTTAGGCCTTGTTAGGCTTTTACAACCTACAAACACTATATTAAGGAAGTGCATTCTTTCGATGTTGCTTAGTTGATTGTCACGTTTTATTACTAACATTTAAATCCAAACTAAGGTTTAATACACACTTTTTGAAGGTTATAGTGGGATATTTGGAATTTAAAAATTTATTATATTGATGATTGTGTGAACCTTGACATGTTATTATTAAATTCACAATCTAAAGGTGCATAACAAGCTTGTGTTTAAATAAGTCTATGTTAGTCCTCAATTTCTATTGAAGTTATAGGTAAATCCCTTTCAATGAAGTATAAAATAATCCTTGGACTTTGTGTAGTTGCAGTCCTTGTACGGACCCATGTCCATGAAAAAAAATGAGTGCTTGAACCAATGGAAGAGTATTCTATTGGAGGGAATAGGTCTTGGAAGAAAGTTGTTAGATGCCATTTATGCTAAACAACAAAAGTGATAGAAATTCGTTGAAGGTCAAGAAGGGTAATCACTGATGCAAAATATATCTTGTTTGTTGTAGAAAGAATGTGAACAAGAGGAACTACACAAATAGTGTTGTACTGAAAAGGATTGATCTTGTTCTAACTTCATGGATGAGGTGCTAGTGGGAAAGTGATTGAGTGAATATATGTTTGAAGTAGGGTGAATAGAAGGAGGATTATGTACTGCAAGGCATCCTCCATGCTTAAGTAGGGAGTTCCTATAAGCTAGCCATCTAGAAAATTGTTGATGGAGTAGAAGATTGTGAGACACTCTGAATGGACATAAAGAGTGTTGTGGGAAAAATTCCTTCCACGGATAGGTGAGACCTCCCTCGGATCTACCCTTGATCCAATATAGGCTACGAGATAAACTACCGCAAAATTTCTACTAGATCTAAACCTTTAAATATTATGCATGCATAAAGAGAGAGTGAATATTGGTATGTTCCTTAGATCTGATGGTTTTCCTTCTGTAATCTTGGTTGATGTAGCTCCATAGATCCAACTCCAGCTCCTTACACCTACTACCTGCACACAAGAAGACAAAGAAATTACCAATTTCAAACCCTTGAAAGAAACAAGAAGATGAAAAGTCTTAGATCTAATCTAATCTACTCAAGGGAAGACAAGGTCTTCAATTTTAATGCTTAAAAGAGCACAAAAGAAATACAATGGAGGGGGAAATCATGTAGAGCTATATTAAATTAGTGAAGAACATTGCAATTATTTAGATTTACCTTGAGTTATGGTGTAAGCTCCTCTTGGTCCCTGTTGCAGTTGCAACAATTTCCCAAAATTCTAAAAAATTTCGGGACCCTCCTTTTAATTTTGTTTTGCTCAGCTTGTTTGGGTTTACTTGATTTTACTGATGATTGTTAAAATAATATTTTATGACGATGTTGTTTTACGAGTTACATTGGTTGCTTACCTCACTGTCGAAGGATGTTGAGGCTATGAATCGAAACCGCAGTTAATTATGCCTCCGCCGTTGCGGAGATGCAGTTGAATGACGATTCGATCCGGAGTGTACTTGCCTCCATTGTGATTTATTTTCTTTATTAACAGCGTCCTTTTTGGAATACCATCGGAACCTTTTGTCTCTACATCTTCCGCCGTTGTGGATGACATATTGCGAGCACCTTGTTGGTTGTGTTGATCTTTTTCGATTCCCGTCGGTTTTGATTCGCAGGACCGTAGTATTTTGGCTTCCGCCGTTGCGGTTCTAGAAGGGACTTTTCTGCCGATTTAGTTTGGTTTATGTTCACCGCTTTGCCAATTTTTTTCGCTTAATTCATGTTTGTTTTCTCTCCGATTTCGACTGGTCTACGAAGCTCGTTGTCTTTATGGTTTCCGCCATTGCGGCGCTTCAACCAACTATTGGTTCGAGGTTAGTCTTGTCGAGCTCCGACGGGGAGTTATTTTCTTTTTCTCTCGCTAATGCTTCGTTTGGCACTGCGTAACTCGTAGTTGTTTCATCTTCCGCCGTTGCGGTTATGCAGTTGTTTTGATCGCCGATCCCTCAGTAACTTTACCGCTCGATGGTCATGTTTTTCTCGTCGATTGTTTGTTTTACCGGGATGTATATATTGGGGGTTTGGGGTTTTGTTTTCTATTATTTTTTCTACGAATTTGTGCTTGCGCTGTCATTGTCGTTTCAAACGGGACATTGTACTCGCTGTCAGTAGCTCTTTCCTAGGTGGCGCTGCCGTGGAAGTTTGTGGATTCTTCTTGTCAGTTGCATAGTGCCTTTCCAGGTAAGCCGTTATTCTTGTTTCTACCCTTTCTTTCGAATTGTTGAACTAGGGTTGTCATCCTTGGTTAGCTTCCACCTCCGTGGTGAATTGATACCTAGGTTTACGTTTTAGTACTTATATAGTTCATCTAGACGGTATGGCTGTCCGTGGGGGTGGTTTTGTTTCCTGATGATTACCATAGGGACGTTATGAAATTTCAAAATTTGCTCGGCTATTTGGGAAAGTGGTGTAGACGAGCGTTACGTTGTCTGCACCAGTTCCCCCCAGTCTGTGTATGGTCGTCCGAGGAGGGTAGTTCCTTGTTCGTTTGTAGAGGAAGGTGTTTTATTATTTTATTTTGAACTGCCGAAAGGTTTTGGTTTTCAAGTCTTTGGGTCACTCGTGTTTCTTTTGGACTAGGGTCACAGTTTTGAAGTGCACCTTGTTTTGAACGAGATTGGGAATAGGGCGATTTATTTCATAGCACCGAGGGTGTAGTTTTGAGACTGTTTTACTTGACGGGGGGGGATTTTCTTCATTTTAGCGAGGCCATGATGTTATGAGTCGATTAGGCCAATTTTTAATCGTAGGCAAGATTTAGTTTTTTGTAGATTTGTTTTGTGTAGGAACACTTGGTAGTTAAATTTAGTTTATGTATTTTTTCGTAGATTCAATCATGACTAGCATGACCAAGGTAAATGTTCATGTAGTTTTTGTCTCCATTCTTTGAATATTATTGATTGGCTCAACTAGACGTAAAAGATTTGTGTGTATGACAGGGCAATCTTTCCGAATACGAGATGTCTAAAAGGTAGAAAAATAAAGCCCCTATAGTGGAGGAGGAACCCGAGGTTGAAGCCTTGTCACAAAGGTTGAATATACTTACGAAGACACTAGATGCATCATAGGTGTGGAACCTGAATATAAGTGGGGGGAAATCTACAGACTGATAACACGTCATGAAGTACCTGATACTGGTTTTGAGGAAGAGACTATATATGCAAATATTGAAAAATCTGCTTTGATGAGGGTTGCTACCAGACCTGAGCTTTTCCTGTGCTTAGAGGCAACTGGATGGATTCTGCCCAGGGCAAACGTAACTACCATGATTTTGGCCAACATTGACAAACAGGGTTATGCTGCTTATAATAGCTTTGGTTATGTATCACTAGCCTACCACTTACCGGAGGCCCAGGTTTACTTGACTGAAGACTAGATAAAGAAAATTAATCTTGAATTAGTTGAGACATTGAAAAGAATGCTAGTACCTGGAAAGAGTTTCAAAACTAGGCCATCAGGGGAATATGACACAGCCACCTTAAGGACACCTTATAGGTTCATTGCCTTAATGTTGAACAGGATTTTAAGGAGAGCCCACGGTAAAAGTTTTAAGTTGGGGTGGGTTCCTATCATCTTCTATGTTGCCACCCAGGGGACTGTGTTCGACTGGGTGAACATTGTATCAAACAGTTTCTTGGCTTGCATTGCTTCAGCCTTGGGAGGGGTGTGCTAGAAAAAATCAGAGTTTGACATGAGCTCCATACTAATTGATTGCATACTATGCAACCAGCCATTCCCAACCCTGAGGTGTATTTGGGACTGAGATAGAACACCAGTATACTCAGCCTACAAGCCACTGTGGGCGCATAAATACTATAGTCACTACAGAGAAGTGTGTGAACACTTCATTATGCCATTATATACAATGATTTTCTTAAAGGAATGCAATTGCATGTCTGAAGAAGCATTGCAGGTCATTGAAGAATATGTTGATTACTACTTAACGAAGGATGGACTATATATTAGAATGTATGGCTGCTCCAGAGCACCTTCGTTGCTTCCAAAATATGCCACTGATTATGTGGTACACAAGGAGGCAGTCAGGCAGGTCTTCTTGGATGGCATAGGGAGTTTTTTATTTGAACATAAGAAGGCAACTTATCCTCCCTTACCATTCAGGTTGGGAAGTGATAAGTTCTCAAGAGTTAAGAAAGCTGATGAATTTGTAGAAGAATTGAAGAAATTCCATTTTGGGGAAATAAATTTCCATAGGAATGATTCCCGGAATAAAGTGGTAGAACACTGCAGGGAAGCAAATGTACATTTTGAGTATACAATCCACTGGGATAAAGATGAATCAATTTTTCGAAATACAGAAAACATAACTGCATTAAAAAGAAGATTCATGAAGAAGATAACTACTAAAGGAAGGAAAAGACAAGATGAGCAGAAGAAAGCAGAGGAAGAGGAGGCAAGGAAAAGAGATGCAGATGCTAGGAGACTAGCACAGGAGGCCGAAGGTTGGCTTAGAAGTGAGGAGGAAGAAAAGAGGAAAGCTGAACAAGAAGCAGCTAGAAGTGCAGAAGAAGCTGCCAGGAGTGAAGAAGAAGAAAGGAAAAGGAAAATGGATAAGGAACATAGGAAGTAGGAAAAAGAAAGATTAAAACTGACAGGGTCCATGACAGAGCAACACGCTTCCGATCCTGTAAACATTAAGGTTCAGGATTTGGGTAATCCTGATTTTCAAGACCCTGAGGCAGTTTCTAGTAGCACATTAGGACAGGTTGTTGTTCCACGCCTAAGACTGATCCCTTTCAAACAAAAGAAAGGGGAAGAAGTTCCCGACTTCAACACTATTTTTTACGACAAGGAAACAAAAAGGATTGTGAATAGGACCAAGAGGAAAGTAGAGATTGGGGGGCAATCAAGGAAAATGATAAATGATACAATCATGGTGCATGGAACCGACAAGGACCCAAGATTCACTATCCGAGCTGGAGCGGCATTGATCCATGCTTCTGAGGACAATGTGGATCGGCTAAATGACTGACCTTGAATAGTCGAGGAAATCTGCTACCCAACTAAAAGATACACTACGAAGGGAGAGAGAGGAAAGTAATAAATTTAAAAGGAAGTTTGAAGATATGCAACATGAAATAAAGTCTTCAAAAGTAGAACTCCATTCCCTCCAAGTAGAGAAAAGGCCTTTGGAGGAAGCCCATGTAAGTCTAGAAAAATTGCAGCAAGAATGTCAGGGGCTAATGATAGAAAACGACCAGCTGCTAAGTAAGATAGGGGAGCTGGAGTTATAGAAGGCTACCTTGGAAGAGTTAGAGAGGCAATATCGGGTGCAAACATGAGAGCTTAAAGAACAAGTTGCTTCATTAGCAGTAGTTTTAGAAGAAGACAGGGAACATCAAGCCAACATTCAGCCTTTCAAGGAGCATGTTTTAGCACAAAGGAGCAAGATGCACAAGTTGCAAGTATCCATAGAAGAAGAGAGGTGCAAGGTTTTGCACGTAGAAAATAGACGAGAATAAATTTTGGAAACTTTTTCATATTTTGTGGACAGATCACAGGACATTTTAGAAGTCCTGACAAGAAGAATGGCGAGATTGGAGGCCAATGAGGAGATCCCTGCAGACCTTCCAGCAAAATATCAACAAGGCCTGAAACAAGATTATGACTTATTGGAGTTTGCTATAAACACAACCGAAGAATTTAAGAAGGCTGTAAAGAAGACAAAGGGATCTTGTACAGAGTTTTGTAGGAGCCTTTTGATCACCTACAACTATTTCCAGGTTGCTGCTGAACAGAGAATGGACACCTTTCCAGACCACAACCTGTTTTTAGAGATGTTGCAGAGTAGATATCAAGAAGATGAACAAAGAATTCAACAGATCAAGGCCCTAGATGAGCGGATGCTGAGAAATAAGGTAGCTCATTCAGCGGTCAGTGTACAGTTGCTAGAGGATCAACTACGCCTGAGATCAACCAGGTAAGAAATCAGGCTGCTAAATTTGAAATCAATATTCGTTTTCTAGAATCTTCTGAGTTCGAAAACATTGCCTCAGAATCTTTAGCATGGAATAATTTCTTGAACAATCAAGCGGGGCCCTCCACCTAAGTGCTTTATTAGTTTGTTTTATTGTAATATATTTTAAATTATATAAGCACTTAATGTGAGAAAATTGTGGGAGGTGAAGCATTGGGGAAGCCCAAGAGTCATTTGTGGGCAGCCCAACAGTTTTGCTTTTGTATAAATATAGAATAGTTAGATAGAAAGGGGGATTTTCCCGGTGAGACTGGTGAACTACTTGTTGTAAGAAGAACTATTTCGTTTTCAGCTGTGTTTCATTAACTGTGAGATCATTCTAACTTTCAGAACCTATGTTCTTGTTGGAATGTTCTATGGCTTATTCTGTGACAATTTCCACTATGATTAATGAATGTTCTAACTAATGATGAGCTATCTTGTTCTGCATATCTTTATTCATGTTTATGTGTTTTGATTCTAAGAACAGCTATTTGTGATTTATCTTAACATATGAGCAGTAATACATTACTCATTATTGATAATCTTGCTCCCTAGGGACAACTTAGTTAATTTGGTTTGCATTTGTGTGTGATTTAGAAGCGAGCGAGTCCAAGAGGAGAGGTAAGAACATGCGCATCACATTGTGACGACTCCTTGTATTCTTTATCAATTTGCATGTTAGATGGGCACTTGCATATCATACTTAAAGTCAAAAATACAAAAATATACATGGTAGACTGGGCCACAACCGGTAAAACCCTTTGTTTTTTGTTACTTGACCTACAGTATCCGGACCGCAAACCGGACAGATTCCCCATACCAAACAGTCACGGGCTAGTTGGGAACGTTGACTAGGGAGAATCCCTTGTTGTTGTTGCTTGCAAATTTCCAGGCCTCAATAGTTTCTGGCACTAGAAGGAGGGACACCAGTGCATGGCTGGCTGGGGAAATCCATTTCCTCGAAATTACTCCACCAGTGAGAGTTGTGAAAGCAGTTTATTTCCTGATCCAAATACCGAAGAGAATAGAGAACATTTGTATTCTGTAGACAACGAAGTTGTTAATAATCTGAGGAGACATACTAGAGCATATGTAAAGAGTATTGGAGGATTACCCACTATCCCTGATTTACCCCGAAGAGAATACAAGAAGAAAGATCATCCCATCTTGGAATATTCGGTGTTGGTTGGAGATTTGGAAGATTTAGTAGAAGTAGCCTTACAGGAATTTGTTCAACCTCTAAATCAAGTAGGACCAAACACACCTTACTATTCTCCTGTGCGTACTCCTGTTCCCTCGCCTCCTCACTCTCCACCCCGACTCATGGCAGGTGTAAATGCAAATCAGCCCCTTAACCAACCAAATCCACCACCTGCTTGGAAAGCTAGATCACCCCTGAACTTAACACCTCCGTTGCATGACTTACCTCAAGCTTTTGAGAAGATGCTACCCAAGTTTGATCCAAATGAGAAGGTTGTAGTAGATGACCATTTGCAAAGTTTCTATTTGGCAATAGAAGGATTAAGGGCTGGGGAACATGATGATGTAGTTTGTAGACTTTTTCCGCATACTTTTAAAGGAGCGGTAGCATCATGGTATTTTGGTTTGCCTGAAAAATCTATCCCAGACTGATATACCTTTGAAAGGATTTTTAGAAGTAAATATGCAACCCAGAAGACACATGCAGCACTAATGAAAGGTTTAGGTGCTCTAAAAAAAGAAAGAAAGGAAAAGGTACATAATTTTACTCAAAGATTTTCTGCTTACCTTAAGAACTTCTCCACAACTGATAAGCCCTCTGACAATGTTCTGATTGAGTATTATGCCTCAACTCTAGGACCTAACTTGGCTATGTTCGCAAAATCTTAGGTTAAGCCTATGTTATCAGAGACTTATGAAGAAGCTAAAAGAGTAGAGGCTGAAAAGGAAAGTATAGAAGATTATCCTGAGCAGTTTGGAGAAAAACCTTCTGGGAAGAAAGCCTTATTGCTGTCTAAACCTAAAGAGGAGCAATCACATGATTTTGAGGGGATGTTAAAAATGATGCAAAATATTTCCAACAGAATAATAGATTTGGAGAAAGAGAAGGAAGCTCAGAAATCATATAAGCCGTATTTCAAGAGAAGAGAGGATAACAACCAATCCAAACCTCCTCCGCACAGTCCTGCATCGATGAATTTAACAGAAGTAGGGATGGATAACTTTTTCACTTTTCATCAACAACCCCATTCCGAAAAGAATTGTCCTCAATGGATAAATTCAATGACATTGGCGATGAATCAGTTGTTGGATTCTAAATTAACCAAGGATAATGATGAAGAGGAAAACGGTAGTAAGACCTTAGAAAAACAAGAGAATGATACCATGTTTTTATGGGATTGTGTCTCGCTTTTCGATACAGAAAGAAGCACTCTGAAACCTGAGAGTATACCCGAAATTCAAATGAACACAAAAGGCCTGGATTTGGTAGATAAAGAAAATTCAGTGCTCTCAAAGATTAAGAAGTTTCAAGAGAATGTCAGGAAACAACCAAAGAACAAGGTTGATGGTGAAGTACCTAAAAAAACCATTATCATCCAAGTTCTGAGGCAAATCAACATGCCTGTTAAGCCTATGGAAGACCAAGGAGGTAATGACAAGGAGAATATTAAAAGGCTTGAAGAACCAAAGGAAGAGATACCCACCTAAAACCAACCTGTGGAGGAAGATGTCGAATGAATTGGGGAAGGGAAAACTAGGTTTAAAACCCCACCTTTTATTTTGACTTTGGAAATTTTGAACCATTAGGTGCATAATTGTTTCGTAGACTCTGGATCATCAGTGAATGTTATGCCATTTGCAGTCTGCAAAAAAATTAATGGGCAGCCAAAACCTACTGCTTGGGAAGTTACTCAATTAGACAGAACTAATGTCAAAGTAGTTGGGGAAATGGAGAATGTTCTCATTCGTTTATCCGCAAACGAAAAGATATGTCAATATATTGATATTGTGGTGGCAAACATACCTGATGGTTATGGACTTATTTTGAACTGAGACTGGTCCACTAGGTTAAAGGGTTATTTTGCTTCAGATTGGTCACATTTATGGTTGCCTCATAATGGGGTCCAAAATCAGATCAAAATTTTAAGGGAGCCTTCCATGAAGCACACTATCACTAAGTTGGAAGAAGGAACTGAATCAACAAATTCTGCATTGGGGAATTATCTAATTGAGCTAGAACTAAGACATCTTGCATTAGAAGAAGCCAACACTATAACTGACACTTATCCCAATCTCCTTCAATGTTCACGGGCTGATGAGATTGATTGTAAATTGGTAGATGTAGTTTTGGTTTAAAAAATAGTAGAATTAGATAACAGTTAGGTATTTCACATCTCCAATCGAGCCTAGCCCCTTGACTTATAAGTTGATAGACCTATAGGGGTTGGCAGAGAACTAATCAGCTAGTGGTTTAGTTCTCAAATTTTGCTTTTGGTTTTTGCTTTTGATAACCTTGTACATAAATAATTTGATGCAGTTTTTCACTTTGATTTGCCACTGTTGTTTCTAGTTACTTTTGGTTTGTTTTTTAATAAAAGAGGAAAGCTTTTGGTTGCATGGAAGCATCAGGGTTTCTCGATTAATTGAAATCTTTGCGATAAGATTGTGCATTCTTGGTTGAACTGATAGAATTTCTTCTAGTAAGTAGTTTTCCTAAATGGCTATGAACTCATTGAAGTCCTGCTTAACCCTTGAAGATAACTCAGAATCAAAAGGTCTGGAATACTATTTCAAGGCTTCATCCATTTCACATCTAAAATGTCCTAGGGGGTGACAGCAAAGGACCCGCGAAGAGGAAGCAAGGTAAACAGTTTATTATATATAAATGATCCCATGCCAAGATCTAAAAATCCTAGAGGCTGTTAAGAGTCAAACTCCTAAATGAAGCAATACATATCAAAGCAAAGTATCGAAACATGAATACAGAATTGCCAAAAGTTCTTCTCCGTCCGTGAGCTGAGAAGTAAATACATCTCTCACACAAAAGGACACTATGGATAGAAGAGCCTGAATAAAATTAAAAAAAAGGCATATGGAGGACTCAAAAGAACAAAATGTTCAAAAGGCACAAAAGTGCAAATGGCATGGGAATGAGGAACAACTAAATTTTTCTGTTTACCATATGTTACAATCCTGTGGGGTTCAAGCTGGAAACTACCCAAAGACAGAGGTAAAAGAAAACTCATCTACTAAGCCTCATAAGAGTTATTCGGACTTTGAGATTTTGATTGTTCCCATTTCCAGAAAATGGACTGTCATCAATGATTTAAATGCATGTGGTTGCCATTATAGGAATACAAGCATCTAGAAGAATTCAACCTATGAGTTTTAAACAATTTTTTACTAAGAGAAGAGTTGATTCAGAAATCTGGGGTTCACCAGATAGTTGCCAATTGTTGCAACTGCAACAATTTCCTAAAATTCTAAAAAATTTCGGGACCCTCCTTTTAATTTTGTTTTGCTTAGCTTGTTTGGGTTTGCTTGATTTTACTGATGATTGTTAAAAGAATATTTTATGCCGATGCTAATTTATGATTTACATTGGTTGCTTACCTCGCTGTTGGAGGATGTTGAGCCTATGAATCGAAACCGCAGTTAACTATGCCTCCGCCATTGTAGAGATGCAGTTGAATGATGATCCGATCTGGAGTGTACTTGCCTGCGATGCACTTTATTTTCTTTATTATCGATGTCCTTATTGGAATACCGTCAAAACCTTTTGTCTCTATAGTTTCTGTCGTTGCGGATGACATATTGCGAGCACCTTGTTGGTTGTGTTGATCTTTTCCAATTCTCACCAGTTTTGATTCACAGGACCGTAGTCTTTAGGCTTCCGCCATTGCGGCTCTAGAAGGGAATTTTCTATCGATTTAGTTTGGTTTATGTTTGCCGCTTTGTCGATTTTTTCCACTTAAGTCATGTTTGTTTTCTCTTCGATTTTGACTGGTCTACGAAACTTGTTGTCTTTACAGTTTCTGTCGTTGCGGTGCTTCAACCAAATATTGGTTCGAGGTTTAGTCTTGTCGAGATCTAACACGAAGTTATTTTCTTTTTCTCTTGCCAATGCTTCGTTTGGCACTGCGGAACTCGTAGTTGTTTCATATTCCACCGTAGCGGAGATGCAACTGTTTTGATCGTCGATACCTTAGTAACTTTGCCGCTCGATGGTCATGTTTTTCCCGTCGATTGTTTGTTTTAGCGGGATGTATATATTGGGGGTTTGGGGTTTTATTTTCTATTATTTTTTCTGCGAATTAGTGCCTATGCTGTCATTGTCATTTTGAACGAGACATTGTACTCGCTGTCGATAGCTCTTTCCTAGGTGGAACCGACGTGGAAGTTTGCGGATTCTTCTTGTCAGTTGCACAGCGCCTTGCTAGGTAGGCCGTTATTCTCGTTTCTACCCTTTCTTTCAAATTGTTGAACTAGGGTTGTCATCCTTGGTTAGCTTCCACCTCCATGGTTAATGGATACCTAGGTTTACGTTTTAGCATTTATATAGTTCATTTAGACGGTATGGTTGTCCGCGAGGGTGGTTTTGTTTCCTGGTGATTACCACAAGGCCGTTATGAACTTTCAAATGTTGCCTGGCTGTTTGGGAAAGTGTTGCAGATGAGCGTTACGCTGCACCAGTTCCCCCCAGTCTGTGTATGGCTGTCCGGGGAGGGTAGTTCCCTGTTCGTTTGCAGAGGAAGGCATTTTCTTGTTTTATTTCGAAGTGCCGAAAGGTTTTGGTTTTCAATTCTTTGGGTCGCTCGCATTTCTTTTGGACTAGGGTCACGGTTTTGAAGTGCACCTTGTTTCAAACGAGATTGAGAATAGGACGATCTATTTCATGGCGCCGAGGGTGTAGTTTTGAGACTGTTTTCCTTGACGGGGGGGGGTGGATTTGCTTCATTTTATCAAGGCCATGATGTTATGAGTCGATTACGCCAATTTTTAATCATAGGAAGGATTTAGTTTTTTGCAGATTTTTTTTGTGCAGGAACACTCGGTAGTTAAATTTTGTTTCTGTATTTTTTGTAGATTCAATCATGACTAGCATGACCGAGGTAAATGCTCATGTATTTTTTGTCTCCATTCTTTGAATATTAGTTTATTGGCTCAACCGAATGTAAAATATTTGTGTGTATGACAGGGCAATCTTTCCGAATAGGAGATGTCTAAAAGGCAGAAAAAGAAAGCCCCTATAGTGGAGGAGGAACCCGAGGTTGAAGTTGTCACAAAGGTTGAATATAAGTGGGGGGAAGTCTATAGACTTATAACATGTCATGAACTACCTGATACTGGTTTTGAGGAAGAGATTATATATGCAAATATTGAAAAATATGCTTTGATGAGGGTTGCTACCAGACCTGAGCTTTTCCTGTGCTCAGAGGTAATTGGATGGATTCTGCCCAGGGCAGATGTAACTACCATGATTTTGGAAAACATTGACAAATAGGGTTATGCTGCTTATAGCCCTGTTTATGTATCACTAGCCTACCACTTACCAGAGGCCCAGGTTTACTTGATTGAAGAGTGGGTAAAGAAAATTAATCTTGACTTAGTTGATACATTGGAAAGAATGCTGGTACCTAGCAAGAGTTTCAGAACTAGGCCATCAGGGGAATATGACATAGCCACCTTAAGGACCCCTTATAGTTTCTTTGCCTTAATGCTGAATAGGATTTTTGGGAGAGCCCACAACAAAAGTTTTAAGTTGGGGTGGGTTCCTATCATCTTCTATGTTGCCACCTAGGGGACTGTGTTCAACTGGGCGAACATTGTATCAAACAGTCTCCCAGCTTGCATTGCTTTAGCCTTGGAAGGGGTGTCCCAAAAAAATTTAGAGTTTTACATGAGCTCCATACTGATTGATTACATACTGTGCAACCAACCATTCCCAAACCTGAGGTGTATTTGGGACCGAGATAGAACACCAGTATACTTAGCCTACAAGCCACCATGGGCACATAAATACTACAGTCACTATAGAGAAGTGTGTGAACACTTCATTATGCCATTATATACAATGATTTTCTTAAAGGAATGCAATTGCATGTCTGAAGAAGCATTGCAGGTCATTGAAGAATATGCTGATTACTACTTAACGGAGGATGGACTTTATATTAGAATGTATGGCTGCTCCAGAGCACCTTCACTGCTTCCAAAATATGCCACTGATTATGTGGTACATAAGAAGGTAGTCAAGCAGGTCTTCTTGGATGGCATAGGGAGTTTTTTATTTGAACATAAGAAGGCAACTTATCCTCCCTTACCATTCAGGTTGGGAAGTTATAAGTTCTCAAGAGTTAAGAAAGCTGATGAATTTGTAGAAGAATTGGAGAAATTCCATTTTGGGGAAATAAATTTCCATAGGAATGATTTTCGGAATAAAGTGGCAGAACACTGCTGGGATGCAAATGTACATTTTGAGTATACAAGCCACTGGGATAAAGACGAATCAATTTTCCGAAATGTAGAAAACATAATTGCATTAAAAAGAAGATTCAAGAAGAAGATAACTACTAAAGGCGGGAAAAGACAAGATGAGCAGAAGAAAGCAGAGGAAGAGGAGGCTAGGAAAAGAGATGAAGATGCTAAGAGACTAGCGCAGGAGGCCGAAGGTTGGCTTAGAAGTGAGGAGGAAGAAAAGAGGAAAGCTAAACAAGAAATATCTAGAAGTGAAGAAGAAGCTGCCAGGAGTGAAGAAGAAGAAAGGAAAAGGAAAATGGATGAGGAACGCAGGAAGAAGGAAGCAGAAAGATTAAAACTGACAGGGACCATGACAGAGCAACAAGATTTTGATCCTGTAGACATTCAGGTTCAGGATCTGGGTAATCCTGATTTTCAAGACCCTGAGGCAGTTGCTAGCAGCATATTAGGACAGGTTGTTGTTCCAGGCCTAAGACTGATCCCTTTCGAACAAAAGGAAGGGGAAGAGGTTCCAAATTTCAACACTTATTTTTATGACAAGGAAATGAAAAGGATTGTTAAGAGGACCGAGAGGAAAGTCAAGACTGGGGGGCAGTCAGGGGAAATGATAAATGATACAATCATGGTGCATGTAATCGACAAGGACCCAAGATTCACTATCTGAGATGGAGCAGCATTGATCCATGCTTCTGAGGACAATGTGGATCGGATAATGACTGACCTTGAACAGTCGAGGAAATCTGTTGCCCAACTAAAAGATACACTATGGAGGGAGAGAGAGGAAAGTAATAAATTGAAAAGGAATTTTGAAGATATGCAACATGAAATAAAGTCTTCAAAAGTAGAACTCCAGTCCCTCCAAGTAGAGAAAAGGTCTTCGGAGGAAGCCTAGGTAAGTCTAGCAAAATTGCAACAAGAATGTCAAGGGCTAATGACAAAAAAGGACCAGCTGCTAAGTAAGATAGGGGAGCTGGAGTTATAGAAGGATACCTTGGAAGATTCAGAGAGGCAATCTCAGGTGCAAACAGGAGAGCTTAAAGAACAAGTTGCTTCATTAGCAACAGATTTAGAAGAAGCTAGGGAACAACAAGCCAACATTCAGCCTTTCAAGGAGCATGATTTAGCACAAAGGAGCAAGATGCACAAGCTACAAGTATCCATAGAAGAAGAGAGGTGCAAGGTTTTCCAGGTAGACAATAGACTAGAAGAAATTTTGGAAACTTCTTCATATTTTGTGGACAGATCGCAAGACATTTTAGAAGTCCTGACGAGAAGAATGGTGAGATTGGAGGCCAATGAAGAGATCCCTGCAGACCTTCCAGCAAAAGATCAACAAGGCCTAAAACAAGACTATGACTTATTGGAGTTTTCTATAAACACAACCAAAGAATTTAAGAAGGCTGTAAAGAAGACAAAGGGAGCTTGTACAGAGTTCTGTAGGAGACTTTTGATCACCTACAACCGTTGCTAGGTTGATGCTAAATAGAGAATGGACACCTTTCCAGACCACAACCTGTTTTTAGAGATGTTGTAGAGTAGATATCAGGAAGATGAACAAAGAATTCAGTAGATCAAGGCCCTAGACGAGCAGATCCTGAGAAATGAGGTAGCTCATTCAGCGGTCAGTGTACAGTTGCTAGAGGATCAACTATGCCTGAACTCAACTAGGATCGAATTAACAAGAAATGAGGTTGCTAAATTTGAAATCAATATTCGTTTTCTAGAACCTTCTGAGTTCGAAAACATTGCCTCAGAAGATTTAGCATGGAAGAAGTTCTTGAACAAACAAGTGAGGCCCTCCACCTAAGTGCTTTATTTGTTTGTTTTATTGTAATATATTGTAAATTATATAAGCACTTAACGTGAGAAAATTGTGGGAGGTGAAATGTTGGGGAAGTCCAAGAGTCATTTGTGGGTAGCCCAACAGGTTTGCTTTTGTATAGATATAGAAGAGTTAGATAGAAAGGGGGCTTTTTCCCGGTGAGACTGGTGAACTACTTGTTGTAAGAGGAACTATTTCGTTTTCTAATAATAAAATGACAATTTTGCATGTTGGAGAAAGTACTGTGTGGAATGCTCAAATGTGATGAAATGAACAATGTTGAAGGGGAACTATTTCGTTTTCAGTCGTGTTTCATTAACTGTGAGATCGTTCTAACTTTCAGAACCTATGTTCTTTGGTTTATTCTGTGACAATTTCCATTATGAGTAATGAATGTTCTATTTGACGACAAACTATCTTGTTGTGCATATCTTTATTTATGTTTATGTGTTTTGATTCTAAGAACAGCTATCTGTGATTTATCTTAACATATGAGCAGTAATACATTACTCATTAATTCATAATCTTGGTCCCTAGGGACAACTTAGTTAATTTGGTTTGCATTTGTGTGTGATTTAGAAGCGAGAGAGTCCAAGATGAGAGGTAAGAACATGCGCATCACATTGTGACCACTCCTCATATTCTTTATCAATCTACATGTTAGATAGGCACTTGCATATCATACTTAAAGTAAAAATACAAAAATATACACGGTGGACAAGTCCACAATCGGTAAAACCCTTTGTTTTTTGTTACTTGACCTACGGTAGCTGGACCACAAAACGGACGCATTCTCCATACCAAACAGTCATGGGCTATTTGGGAACATTGACTGGGGAGAATCCCTTGCTGTTGTTGCCTACGAATTTCCATGCCTCAACAGTCCCTTTGCTCTAACTCATTATACATAACCCTCACCTAAGCAAGCCTAACTTAGATCTCATGAAGTCTATGGAAAAAGAGTTTCAATATGGAAATGGAAGCGTTTAACTTATTTTCCTTTCTTCTCCAAAAAAAAAAACTCATTCTCCTTTGAAATCCCCTTCCTTATATAGATTGATGGAGGAGATGGTATGATAGATCTAGACTCGTAGAACTTAGTGAAATATGAGTCATGTCCAAAGTTCCCAAGATCATAATGTGAAGGATCCATCTTAATTCATGCTCATCTCCTTGAAAATTGTTCATTCTAGAAGGACTGAGGCTCCCTCCCTAGTAGTGGTGCAAAATGTGACTAGGAAGAGATGGTCGTTCCCTGCCAGTTATGCAAGGTGTGACCAAGAGATTATTGTCACTCAGTGTTAGGCATGTAAGGAGTGAACAAGAATTGGAAGATTGGGAAACAAAGGATACGAGATAGTGTTTCAACAAGATGCCATCAATAGATCCTCAATGAGTCTCAAGGGTGACAAATATAGCGATAACAAATAGATATCCATTGAGGGTGGAATGCTCTAAGAGGATGTCGTGGAGACAAATGTTAGATGATTTTCTAACACAATAGACTCACCATGAAGTGAAGTCAGAATAATATGGCGCATCTCCATTATGTGGGAAACTTGCAAATCTAGAAGTCACTAGAAGTGAAGTATGTTCTTGAAAAATAACATACATGGGAATGGGATGCAATTGAGGTTGCCTAACTCATGAGAGTCTTCATACATGCTAGAACTTGCAGGAGGAGTGTCAGATGGGATAACAAATAGATATCCATTGAGGGTGGAATACTCTAAGAGGATGGTGTGAAGACAAATGTTATATGATTTTCTAACACAATAGACACACCATGAAGTGGAGTTAGAATAATATGGCACATCTCCATTATGTGAATCTCCACTATGTGGGAAACTTGAAAATCTAGAAGTCACTAGAAGTGAAGTATGTTCTTGAAAAATAACATGCATGGGAATGGGCTGCAATTGAGGTTGCCTAACTCATGAGAGTCTTCACACATGCTAGAACTTGTAGGAGGAGTGTCAGATGGGATGGAAGATGTTGGAAAGCTTGTTTAGGGGTAAGAGGTGCTTGTATTGTTGCAAAAAGAGGGGATGAAAATGTCAAAATAATGAAATTATATTGATTGTAAACTTGTGGTTGTTAGAGAACCTAGTGTAGGGTCTGATAACATGGCTACCATGTTTTTCATCATTTAATAGCCAAGTATTCATGGAAGTCCTTACACAACAACAACAAAAAGTTAAGCAATGTTGAAAATTTCAGAGTGGTTAGAGTTTATGAAAGAATGGCATAAAACCATCAACCAAAATGGGTAGATAAATGAAAAAAAAAACTCCATCAAAAACCCTTTCAGGTTCCATCATTATTTAAACTAACAGGTTTTTTTTTAATAATTAAAAAGCAAAACACAAAAAAGTAAATGTGAAATCTACTTTATTGCAAAATTTTAGCTCACCCACAAACTTTGATATTTTTTTGTGTATCACGAGGTCATCAAAAGTGTCAAACTTTGATTCTTTTTGTGTGTATAATGAGGTCATTAAAAGTGTCATAAGATAGTCTACTTTGGACCTCCTAGTCGAGTTCCACGACAACCCTGTCTACTCATAAAGTTTCGCTTTGAATGCACTATGATTCTAAGGTCATGCAATAGTGTTGTATGGAAGCAAAATTTGGCCTCAAGGAAAAGTTTGATGCCTAAATTTGTTTCTAGCATGTTTCCCATGGTTAGATAAATGTGTCGTGTCAAAACAAATCAAAGCTCTATTGCAAAATGACAAAATAATCTACACAGCGAGCTCTTTTCTATGTGAAAGTTTGGTACGTTCTGGAGCCAAATTTGAATCGAAATCATGGTGGATACAAGCCACCTTGGAATGTTAAGCTTTGATATTAGTAACAAACAAAACAAAATTCACATCCAAGTAGACAAAGTCAAGAGATGGTTGGGGTTTGCGCAAGATAAGATGTTAATGTAGTTGCATACTCATTTGTATTATATATAAAAGATAGGATGGGGTTGAGGCTGTGAGTTAGTGGTGAGGTTCTATGGTTAACCTAATGGAAGCCTAGGTTTCATTCCTTGTAGGGGGTTGCAGTACTTTCTTGTGAGAGGTGTTGTATCTTTTTAAGACCTCGTTCAATCACGATGACCATTCTACCTATTGTTGGGCAGATCATTCTCACATTCCAACATAAATCTTAGCCTCGGCTTGAACAATGTTGTTATGTTGTTAACGGAGCTTGCTCTCTCTCTCTCTCTCTCTCTCTCTCTCTCTCTATATATATATATATATGATAGGATAATTATTTAAGAATTTTTTATTAATGTCCAATGAACTATCAAAATAAATAGAATCGAATCAAATTGAAAAGTACATCCAATGTTAATACACTATTAATGAGAGTGCAAAGGCAACACTTAAATTGAATTAAAAGAGAGATAAAAAGCGAAAAAGTTAGCAAAAAGACAATGTACAAGGTATATGGAAAGGAAAAATGCTCAAAACAAAAAAGAGGTGTCAAGCCTTATTGGTGTTAAATGTCAAAGTTGAATGAGATCATCAAGAAGTAGGCTCCCCTTCAAAGTTATCAATCACTATGAAGGAGTACATGAAGTCCAAAAATTGAAATATACATACATAATGGACATGCATGATTTTTATCAATTAGTTCTTCTCGATAACAATAAAGTGATCAAGATAAGGATAAGATAGTACAACTATACTACAACACATGTAAGAGAGTACAACTAAACTATAAGGCATGCATGTTTACTAAACAAAATTTTATCAGCGATAATAGTCAACAATATATTACAACAAATATAATAAAATATTCAACAAAAAGCAATAGTGTACAAAGAACATACAAGATAAATATAATTGTATTAATGTTCAATGAATGACAACAAAAATAGTTCAATGTGACTAAGGAGTATATCGAACAAAAAGTACAATATAAAAGTGTGAAAGCATATCCTATAAATGACCACAAAAGTAGATCAATGTGACTAAAAAGTGTATCCAACAAAAAGTGCAATAGAAAAATGTGAAAGTATCTCTTAAAATAAAATCATATAAAAAAAAGGCTCATAACTTTAAGCTAAGCTTTAATATTAATTGATGTGTGTGTAGATGGAAATTCATACCCAGTGTTAGGATGAAAAAACTACTCAAATATATGCTAAACCAAGCTTTGATACCAATTGATAAATGCTGAAGTAGAATTTTGCATCCAATCCCACGATGAACAAACTAAGAAAATTCTCAAAAGATAAACATAATATAAAGTCGCATAGCCTAAGAACCTTTGATAGTCTAAACCAGGCTTTGATACCAATTGATAAATGTTGAAGTAGAATTTTGCATCCAATCCCATGATGAACAAACTAAGAAAATTCTCATAAGATAAACATAATATAAAGTCGCATAGCCTAAGAACTTATTCACTTGGATTGAAATAGAAATAAAGTGTGATAGTATGGTATTACTTGAGATTGGAAAGTTGAAATTCATTTTTGTTAGATGGACCTTTATAGAGAAATGACATCTTTATTGAAAATGCATTTTTTTGTTATATGGATCTTTATAGATAAATGGAATCTTTATGCCATTGACAATTTATATAACTCTCAGGGACAGTAATTATCTTACTTCAAGACAATTATAAGTAGATGAGAATAATTACGATTTCACTCAAAGTGGGAATTACACATATGATGAGTATCATTGAGTAGTAGGGAATTCCATTCGTATGTAGACACATGAGACGAGAGTTATGTTCCTATGCAGAAAGTCAAGGTATGCGAAAAAATAATTTGCACATGTATTATAAGATGAAATTAACACCAAATATATACATGCATGAGGATGAAATATATTTTTATATTATGGAGGTTTTCCTTATAATATGATGGATTTAGAAAGAAATAAAGAAAGAAATGATATCAATAACCACAAATGATCAAAGTAGGATAATGAGTCTCTAAATTACACCCAATGCAATAAAAGAGAACTTAGAGTTAGGACAAAAAAATAGTTAAACATGTAACACCCTAGTTTTGACCCCATGGTATTGAATTGCAAATTTGTTTTTTGCTAAGTTATTATGTAAAAATATACACTAAAAATAATAAAAACAAATCTAATAAAATAAGACGATCTAATAATATCATTTTTAATTTTTTTTTTAAGTTTTTGGAAAATATTAAATTATTATATTTCAAAAAAATATATATTATTTTAATACACATAATAACCATTCTCATTTAAAAAATAAAATATAATGTAATTAAATTTTAACATTAATACATAGATCACTAATTAAGTACCCAAATTGCACTCTCAAATTGAAAATTAATACATCATCACTAATTCACTACCCAAATTTGACTATCACATTGAAAAGTGAATGTAAGTTGAATATTTGACTACTTTATAAACTTAAATATAAAGCCCAACAAATTATAATGAGAGTTTGTTAAACATCTTTTTTGGAAGTTTGAGGATGATTTTGCTTTCTTCATAGTTTCAGTCTTTTGCACAATCTTACGAGCGTTTCACTGGATAAGTTATTTCTGGTTCTCTTTATATTTTCTTTAGACAACATTGGAGGTATAATAGGAGTATTGTTTGGTTTTACTTTTGTTTTCTGCCAAAAATGTGAAGATGATCATTATATTGGGATGTAGGAGCCATTAAGCTAGTTCTTTGCCTTTGAAGTATTTTGCTTTGTCTCCCTTGGGTATGCCAAGTATAGTTAAAGATGTCTTTATAAAATATATTACTTTTAATTTAACATAAATACTAATAAACAACTATTTTTCTTCTTAAAAAAGACTTTAATAAAAATCAAAATTCATCCTAACATATCTTATATATAATCAAGAAAAGAGAAGAAGTGGAATATGACTAGAATTACCACTCATGCATGTTATTGGTAAGGACTTTTTGGTTCTCATATACATTATTGTTTAATTACAAACTTTGTAAATATCAAGACGAAAACATCATAATGGTGGGGTCTACTAATTATGCACAAAAGTATGTCATCAAGATTTTGACCATCACTTTTTCTTTAATACACGTCATCTAGATTTTGACATATATGGTGTCAACATTTTCATGCATAGTGTTATCAAGGTTTTGAACATCATTATTAAGAACTAACCATGTTCTTTTCGTTTCGATTTTTTTTGTTAGGTTACGCAAAAGAAGGGAGGGTATATTATTACTCAAAGATATTATTAAATATATATGAGCTAAAAGAAGGTATTGTTTAAAATCATTATTAAATCAATAAATAATAGAAGTTCTTTTGGTGGCGGGTAAAATCATTATTAAGTTAATAAATAATAGAAGTTGTTTTGGTTGGTGGTAAATTAGGTGAAGTCAGTTATAAAACACTTATGGATTTGCTTACTCCTTTTTCAAGATTTTCTAGAGAAGGTGCAATTTTGACTTATAATTGTTTTCAAAACCAAAATAAACTTTCCACCTTATTGATATTTTTCTGGATATTATAGTTCTAATTAAATTTATGATAAATATTATAAATAAATCAAATAAGTAAAAAATATAAGACCATCTGAAGACTAACAGACACATCAATATTCATAGAAATAATTGATTCTTTTCTAAAGATTCATAAAAAGAATTGATTCTTTTCTCAATTAGATACAATTTCTTTGGGAATTCTTCATACAAAAGACATATCATACATATGCCCTTGCTAATTATGATGCAACAACCCTTCGAATTCAAGAAAGTTGGCTCCATCACACAAGGGGATTTGATATATATATATCGTGTTTCTAGTGATATATTTGATTAAATGTTTGGATAGACATTAGGAACCCCAAACTTTACACATGCCTTAGTACACTCGATTAATCAAATAATATTAAAATGTCGTTTGGTTTTCTCCTTCTTTTCGTGTTCCGTAAAAAATACAATAATACTCCGACCTTGTGTAGTTGCAGTCCTAGTACAAACCCATGTACATGACACAAATTGAGTGCTTGAACCAATGGAAGAGTATTCTATTGGAGGGAATAGGTCATGGAAGAAAGTTGTTGGATATAAGTTTATGCTAAACAACAAAAGTGATAAAAATTTGTTGAAGATCAAGAAGGGTAATCACTGTTGCAAATGATATTTTGTTTGTTATAGAAAGAATGTGAATAAGAGGAACTGCAGAAGTATTGTTGTACTTAGAAGGATTGACCTTGTTCTAACCTCATGGATGAGGTGCAAGTGGGGACATAATTGAGTGAATCTTTGTTTGAAGTAGGGTGAATAGAAGGAGTATTGTGTACTGCAAGGAGTCCTCCATGCTTAAGTAGGGAGTTCCTATAAGCTAGCCATCTAGAAAATTGTTGATGGAGTAGAAGATTGTGAGAGAATCTGAATGGACATAAAGAGTGTTGTGGAGAAAATCCCTTCCATAGATAGGTGAGGCCGCCCTCGGATCTACCCTTGATCCAATATAGGCTACGCGATAAACTACCACAAAATTTATACTAGATATAAACCTTTAAATCTTAGACATGGATAAAGAGTGAGTGAATATTGGTATGTACCTTACATATGGTGTTTGTCCTTGTGTAATCTTGGTTGATGAAATGCCACAAATCCAACTACAGCTCCTTACACCTACTACCCGCACATGAGAAGACATAGAAAATACCAATCTCAAACCCTTGAAAGAAACAATAAGATGAAAAGTCTTAGATCTAATCTAATATACTCAAGGGAAGACAAGGTCTTCAATTTTAATGCATAAGAAAGCACAATAACAATACAATGGAGGGGGAAGCCATGAAGATATATATTATACATAACCCTCACCTAAGTAAGCCTAACTTAGATCTCATGAAATCTATGAAAAACTAGTTTCAATATGGAAATGGAAGCATTTAACTTCTTTTCCTTTCTTTAAAAAAAATATCCTTCTCCTTTGAAATCCCTTTCTATATAAAGATTGATGGAGGAGATGGTAGGATAGTTCTCGACTCCTATAACTTAGTGCATTATGAGTCATGTACAAGTTCCCAAGCTCATAATGTGAAGGATCCATCTTAATTCATGCTCATCTCCTTGAAGATTGTTCATTCTAGAAGGTTTGAGGCTTGGTTCCTCCCTAGCAGTGGTGCAAGATGTGACTAGGAAGAGATGGTCACTCCCTGCTAGTTACGCAAGGTGTGACCAAGAGATTATTGTCACTCCTTGTTAGACATGCAAGCAATGAACAAGGCCTAGAAGATTGGGAAACAAAGGATACGAAATAGTGTTTCAACTAGATGACATTAGTATGTCCTCAATCAGTGTCAAGGGTGACAAATATAGTGATAACAAAGAGATATCCATTGAGGGTGAGATGCTTTAAGAGGATGGTGTGGAGAAAAATGCTAGATGATGTCTAACACAATAGGCTCACAATTAAGTGGAGTTAGAACAATATGGTGCATCTCCATTATGTGGGAAACTTGAAAATCTAGAAGTCACTGGAAATGAAGTATGTTCTTGAAAAATAACATGCATGTGAATGGGTTGCAATTAAGGTTGTGATGCAGGCCTCCTTAAAGACCTTCTATAAATCCCAGGTTCTTGAATACAAGAATCCAATTTCCAACAAATTGTAGGAAACTCCCACAGATTTTTACCATTACCACACATTTAAAAATCATTCAATCTATTTCTTGACTTGAATGTGGGTATGAAATTGTTGTTACAGCTAGGCGTATTACCATCGAACCTTATCCATGACAATTCCACGATGGGCGAGTTCACTGTATGTTCTATGCTTTCAATACAAGCAATTTCATCCCAGATTGAATTCTTAAACAAGAAATCAACAATTCTCATGAGCTGTCCATATCTTTCAATGCATTTTCCTACAATAATTTCACCCCAGAATTTGTTCACGCCCTGGGTCACGATTCTCTTTAAACAGAGAATGATTTAACTCCCTTCTAAAACAGAGGATGATTCCTCTTTGAATGAAGGCGATTTCTCCATATCATAACTTTAATAACATCCCACGATTCCACAAAATCCTTCAACTAGGGCGTCGTTCTTCAACCTAACCAGTTTCCACGGCAACAACATTCCACGGCAACCCTTCCATTGCTGCCTTCCAGAGTGTGGATTGCATTCAAAAAATAACCTTTTTCATAGAGTAACTTACAGTTGATTTTCACATAACATTGTGCTCAGGCCTATCATAGGATCAACGCCAGATTCTGAGTGCCTTCAATACTTCCATGCATCGAATCATGCACAACTACTCTGGTTTCACAAAGTTTTCTTAAGCCTGAAATCCCTTCTGCAGGTTTTATATGTACCCAACAACTATACACAGAGCTACTGCAGTTTACTTAAATTGTTTAAACACATTATGCACATCATATAAAGAACAATTACACACAGTAAGCAAAATTTATTTCATTAACACAAAGATACTGTACCTCTATGGTTTCTTCCCAATCTGAATATGAATTGGAACCTTCTATCTTGATTCTACCCAGCTTAAAATTCTATATATTATCAAAATTCATGCACGGAATTAGCGTAAACATAGAGCTAATTTAATATTCATTGAATCCAATGTATTCATGCACAAATAAACACAGAGAATGGAAAATCCACTTTTCATCATCAGAATGATACTGTACATGCATCAAAGAATCCTAATCTACTCTTCAAATGGCATGATCCCTCCATGCCCATAGGCTTACAAATCTCTTCAAAATTGAGCCTATCCAGTTCACTAGTTAAGTGATTCCTCATTTTCTGGATTGTTTCCTATATTTAAGCAACAATTTCTAATTGAAGAACATCAAACTTATCAACACTAACCTTTGATCAAATAAACCCCTCTCTATACAACCCATACTTAGATGTATTCATTACCCCTTGAGTCATTCCTTAATTTAAGGAATTAGTTTCTTGACTCACACTTGCATTGACACCTATCAAAATGGAATCTTCTATAACTAAACTTCTAACTATTAGGAAACTCTGATAGTTTACAAAAGATTTACATTCAACCCACATTGGGTTAGTATCATGACTTGAGATTTGTATCAAACTTTAAAATTTTAGTTGAGAGCAAATTCCCTTGCATCAGACTCCCAAAGTAAAAAAAGAAACAATGACCTCCTAGTTATGTACCTTCAGTCTTTGTCTTCCTGGATCCCAAACCTTAGTTTGCAATTGTCCTTGAGCTTTACTATCATCATTTCTTATGGGTTGCAACCTTCTAGGATTCTGGAATTTATGTTGTAATGCTCCACTGTCTATGCCTTCACAATTCTTTGCTTTCAATCCTACTTTACATTTGCTTCATTATATTGTAGCTTTTCTTAAAAAACCACATCAAATTCCACAAATAATCTATCGCAATATCCAATTTTGTTTCATCCTGAAAACAACTCTTGTTTTCATCACTTTGTAAATGCACTTCTCCTTCACACACAAGGACATAAACTGTTGGTTGTGGAGCCTGATCTTCCATATCTAGAGATATTATTTAGTTTTGTTTGTACCCCAGGTGTACTGTACTCTCGTTCCCCCTGCCTTGGGGTCCGGGGGAATAGCTATGTGGACCCAAGGTATTGGGTTAACCGTAGTATTTTCCCATGGTATTTTTCCCCTACAAAAGAAAGCATTGTAACACGACTGTGTATGGTATTATAGGATTGTAAACGATCTCCGTGATTGTGTGAGAGGGACTGTGAAAGCATGAAGAGGAAGTGCAATGGTTTTGCTGCAAGTTGTATCCCTTCATCTTTCTGGACTGTAATAAAAGGACTGGAAATTTGTTTGTGGACATAGCCCATCGTTTGGGTGAACCACATTATATATGTGTCTCTCTGTAATGTGTTTAATGTGTTTTGCATCTTGTTTAATGATTTAACTGTATCTTTGTTATTGCTTTGTGGTCCTATTTTCTAACAATTGGTATTAGAGCCAAAAGGTCTATTTGGCTGGTAAACTCGTAGGAAAGAAGGGTTCCTGGTTCGAGTGGGAGCGATGGCGGAAGAGGGAAATTTTAGGGTCAAGAAATTTAATGACCAAAACTATTAGTTATGGAAGATGCAAATGGAGGACTATGTGTACTAGAAGGATCTGTACCTTTCGTTGGGATGAAAAGAAAAACAACTAGCGGCTATGAAGGATGAAGAAAGGGAGGTTCTTGACTGAAAGGCACTAGGAGTAATACAACTGTGCCTGGCTTCGTCAGTGGCTTTCAATATTTCGAAAGAAAAAACAATAGAGGGTGTGAAGAGCGCTTTGGGTAAGCCCTATGAAAAACCCTCAGCTTCCAACAAGGTATTTTTAATGAAGCGTTTATTTAATATGAAGATGTCAGAAGGTGGATCTGTTACCGATCATTTAAATGACTTTAATACACTTATCAGTCAGTTAAGTTATGTAAAATTGAACTTTGATGATGAGGTTAGGGCTCTTCTAATATTGTGTTCATTGCCAGAAAGATGGAATAGCTTGGTCATGGCTGTAAGTAACTCTGTCTCTAGTTCAAACACTCTTAATATTAATGATGATGTTATTGGTTTTATTCTTAGCGAGGAAATGAGAAGAAAAAGCACAAGTGAGACATCAGGTAATGCGGTTACCATGGAGAGCAGAGGGAGACAAAAGGAGAGAGGAAAGAGCCCAGGTAATTGCGACAAGTTTGGAAAGGGCAGATCCAAGTCCAGATTTGGAAAAATAGAGTGCTGGAACTGTGGTAAGAAAGCACATCTGAAGAAAGACTGCAGAGCTCCAAAGAAGAAAGGAGACAGACATCGAGATACTACTAAGGGAGCAAATGTAGTAGGCGATGTGTTACAAGATGCTTTTATTTTTGCATTAGGTAATGCTAGCGATTACTGGGTAGTAGATTCAGGGGCTTCATGTCATGCTACACCCATAGGAAATTATTTCATGATTATGTTCAAGTTGATTTTGGGCATGTGTTATTGGGGGATGAGGAACCATGTAAAATTGTTGGAAAGGGTAAGGTATGGAGTAAGTTAAATAATGGAAATGACTGGATGCTAAAATATGTAAGGCACATTCCTGCTATGAAAAGAAATCTGATCTCAATAGGGAAGATGGGAGATGGCGGCTGTTTGTCTACGTTTGGAGAAATGTGGTGGAAGGTCACTAAAGGATCAATGGTAATAGAAAAAGGAGATAGGATATGTATGTTATATTTATTTCCTCATAATACTGATTATTCTATCTCTGTAGCTTCCACAGAAACAGGTGCGGCGTTGTGGCATCATAGGCTTGGGCACATGAGTGAGAAGGGAATGCAGATTCTCCACTCAAGGAAATTGCTTCTAGATATGAAGCAGGTAAGTTTGGAATTATGTGAGAACTGTGTTTATGGAAAACAGAAGAGAGTTAGTTTTCTCAGGGCTAGGAAACAAAAGAAGAGTGCAAGTTAGAGATTTCCCATATAGATGTATGGGGACCAGAAAAGGTACAATCTCTTGGTGGCTCTCGTTATTATGTTACTTTTATTGATGATGCAACTAGAAAAACTTGGGTTGATTGCAATAGACAAAAATCTGATGTGTTTGATACTTTTAAGAAGTGGAAAGCTTTGGCTGAGAATGAGATAGGAAAAAGGTTGAAATGTCTCATATCTGATAATGGAGGTGAATACTGCAGCAAGGAGTTTGACAATTACTATTCACACAATGTGATTCACTGAGAGAAGACAGTCCTTGGAACACCACAAGAAAATGGTGTGTCAAAAAGGATGAACAGAATGATCATGGAGCGTGCAAGGTGTATGAGACTGCATGTAGGGTTTCCCTTACAGTTTTGGGCTGATGTTGTAAACACTGCTATTTATTTAATAAACATAGGGCGTTCAAGTGCTTTGGATGGTGGGATTCCAGAGGAGGCATGGACAGGTAAACATGTAAAATACTCATTTCTGAGAACTTTTGGTTGTGAAGCATTTGTCCATATTGATAAATATGGTAGAAAAAAGCTTGAAGCTAAATCCAAGAAATGTACCTTTATTGGATACGGGGTTGATGATTTTGGTTATCGTTTATGGGATTATGAAAAACGAAAAATCATTAGGAGTAGAGATGTAGTATTCAATGAAAAGGTCATGTACAAATATTAGTTGCAAGGAAAGAAAGTGGAAAAAGAAAACACAGAGTACACAATGCTTGATGAAATCAAAGAAAATGAAGTTCCAAAGGCACTAGAAAATCAAGAGCAGTAGCAGGTACCTGAAACTCCTAAAACTGCAAGAAAGTATACCATGTTAAGAAGACCCCCTGGATGATTCTCTCCTTCACTTTATTATTTATTGATGACTGATTTTGGTGAACCAGAATGTTATGAAGAAGCAATGCAGGTAGAAACTAGAAAGAAGTGGGAGCAAGGCATGGATGAGGAGATGGACTTATTGGTAAGAAACCAGACTTGGGATCTGGTTAAGTTGCCTACAGAAAAAGGGGCATTGTAGAATAAATGGGTTTATAGGTTGAAGGAAAAAGATGGAGGCAAGAAGTGATACAAGTCTAAACTTGTTGTAAAGGGGTTTGCACAAAAGAAAGGTATAGACTTTGATGAAATATTTTCTCCTGTTGTTAAAAGGACTTCAATCAGAACTATTTTAAGTCTAGTGGCAGTAGAATATTTGCATCTTGAACACTTAGATGTAAAAACAACATTTCTCCATGGGGATTTGGAGGAAGAGATTTATATGCAGCAGCCACAAGGGTATGAGGTCAAAGGGAAGGATAATTTGGTTTGCAGGTTGAAGAAGAGCTTGTATGGCCTAAAGCAAGCTCCAAGGTAGTGGTACTTAAAATTTGATAAGTTTATGACAGAATAAGGTTATGATGGATGTCATTCTGACCACTATGTTTATTTCAAGAAGCTAGATAACGTAAGATATATTATCTTGTCATTGTATGTGGATGACAAGCTTGTTGTAGGCTCTAACATGTAGGATATAAATGTGTGCAAAAGAAAACTAGCTAATTCATTTGCGTGAAGGATTTGGGTGATGCAAAGCAAATATTAGTATGAGAATAATAAGAGACAGGAAAAAACGCAAATTGGTGTTGTCTCAAGGTGAGTACATAGAAAAGGTGTTCTAGAGGTTTAGAATGTAGAATGCAAAACCAGTTCGTACACCTTTATCTAGCCATTTCAAACTAAGTAAGGAGATGTGTCCATAGAAACAGGAAGAGATAGATTACATCTCCAGGATTCCCTATTCATTAGCGTTGGAAGCTTGATGTATGCCAAAGTGTGTGTGCACAAGACCAAATATTGCACATGCAGTGGGAATTGTGAGCAGGTATATGAATAATCCAGGTAAAGAGCATTGGAAAGAAGTACAATGGATTCTCAAGTATTTGAGAGGTTCCACTTCACATGCATTATGTTTTGGAGGTTCAGACACTGTTCTATAGGGATATGTTGATGAATATATGGCTGGTGATAAGGAAAACAGGAGGAGCACCACAGGGTATGTGTTTACTGTGGGTGGAACAACAATAAGTTGGATTTCAAAACTGCAACAGGTTGTTGCACTTTCAACAATGGAAGCAGAGTATGTTGCTGCTACAGAAGCTAGTAAGGAGATGATTTGGATGCATAGGTTCATGGAGGAATTGGGTAAGAAGCAGGAGAATAGCAGGTTGTACAGTGACAATTAGAGTGCCATTCATTTTGAAAAGAACTCATCATTTCATTCGAATACTAAACATATACAACTCAAGTACCACTTCATAAGATCTATTCTATATGAAGAACTATTAAAACTGGAAAAGATACACTACTACATTTCGATCCAAAATCCGACGGTTACTTCCGACGACGCGTGGATTTCTTTTTTTAAACTCACCAAAAATCACAAGGTTAATTTTTTTTTTTGTAAATGTGGTGATAAGCGTCGCTTAAGCGACGACTAGTTTAATCAGCGTCGCTTTACCGACAACGCGAACAGGAACTTAACTAAGAAAAGTGCTTTTGATTATGGTCGCTCAAGGTGCAAAGACTTTCATATCAAAATGAGTTTCTCTTTTTACCACATTGGCAGACAAATTCTAGCCCAGATCCTCGCTGTATACTAGTCACTCGATTTATTTTCTTCATCTGAACTGATCATGGAGACCTGCGCTAGCGCAATCCCAACAATTCCATCTAGAGGTTTGACAAAGCAATATCTAAACCCGAGCTGCCCATCTATTCAGTTAGCCATTTTCAATAAAAATAGCCTTTCAACTCCACCATATTACTCTGTCTGTGCTTGTACTTCTGCTTCTCATTTGGGGTCAAGGCAGAGAGCGCAGGATGTAAAACCCATTAACGCTTTGGGCAATTGAAGAGGAAGTCTATCTCCATCATTGGACTCGGTAGGAACATCATCTAACTTATGGATGCCGAGACCAGAGGACCTAGATACCACCAATATGCTTCTCCGGCAGAGGATTGTCTTCTTGGGTTCCCAGGTTTGTTTCTCAGCTCCCTCTATTATTAGGTTTTCTAGAAGAAGAATGAGCTCCTCAGCTGAACTGGTCATTGTGGCTTTGTGGCAATTTCTGCAACACAATGCAACCAACATCCCAATACAACAGAACATAATGCAGGGCCTAACAACTTGGGTATTCCTAAACTTAGTTTTGTATGCGGGTATAGCCTTACGGGTGACATTTGTCAGTCCATGGTCCTTACCTCTATTTCCATACAAACAATTCAATTGCATACATAAGGTAGGGTTCAATACTATTTGTGGATATACCGCATGTAATTTTTGGATTACCCAAATGGCATTTTTTGTAGGAAATATATATCACCTGCACGGACGCTTTAAGACATCAAGCCATGTATAGATGTTCTCTGCCTTGTCAAGTCCGATCCTAATTTTGTGTTTTTTCTGGTTGGTTGCATTTGCTAACTTTGATTTCCATGTAGTCATTTTATTGCATATACACAACACTGGTATTGATAACATGGTTCGATGCCATGTCTATAGTAAAGGTGAATGTTCTCGACGATGTAAACTTGCTACTTAATTGCTTTGGAGGATCTAAGCTTATTGTAGCCAGCTTTTGGTTGTTGATGTGATGGGCAGGTAGATGACGTGAGTGCAGATTTTATTATCAGTCAAAATTTTCTTTTGGATTTGGAAGACTCAACGAAAGACATTAAATTGTTCATCAATTCTCCAGGAGGTTCAGTGACTGCAGGTATACAAAGCCTTTTATCCAGGTTAATTTTATAATGTACCCTTGCTTTTAAGTTTTATGTTTATTTTTAAACAGAAACAGAATATTTTAACTCAATTTATACGAGATTACAGAGAAGCCACCTCTGCTTAAGCCTTATACCCATAGGGTGTTTTACATTTCGTACCCAAACTCTTTCGATTTCATTACTGCACTTCTCTAAACTTGTTTAAAAAATCAATATCTGACTTCTTAACCTGCCTAACAGACATATTCTTTCAATTCTCAACAAAACTTATTTTTTATTAACTAATGGTTTGAGCTTGCTGGTGGTTGCGGCCACCTGGAGGTTGGTTTCAAAACAAACATTCTAAACTACTAATTGTCAACATGTTTAAAGATTTACCCATACATCAGACATTATCCACAGTTTTCAGTATTCCTCATTTAAGTATATAGTAATACCAGCATAATTTCATTAACTTGTTTGCTTCTTGCAGCTTATCACTTGTGCAGTGTGAACTAATGAGGAAACTGTACGTCTTAAATTTTGGCACTAGCCCCTTTTTAACCATATCATCATAAAACATCAAAGTATTTTTTGTTTACCTTCCTGACAATAGAAGATAACATAATCCACATAGCGTGAGTTAACAAGCGCGAGCAAATCCTCATTTGGAATTTCTCCAAGTGTATTGGCTGCCTGCATAGAAGTTGTCTGAACTTCTGAAGGTTGTCATAATTTATGACATGTCAATTTGCATAGTGATAGTATAACTTGAAATGGCAGCAGTTGGATCCTTTAATTGAAGTCCCCTGAATGTAGTTGATGCTTCTTGTAGCTTTCCTTCATGATTAAGTATTTTGATGAATTCAGCATATGAGACATCAAGCTCTGGCCCAACCAATGATTTGACACTACCCAAAAAACTGTAGTATTTACTATTTAGAGCATAATCTACTGTGGATACCGATGCCAAGAAACTAAGTTGCATGAAACATGGAAATGTGTACCAGTTTTGGAAATGGGAACACCTGGAAACATGACCCCCTCCATGTTGGAACATTGGGGAGAACATTGTATATATATATGTGTGTGTATTAAATAACAAATTATCTTGCAAGAAATAAGAATGACAGGTTAATTTGTAGGTAGGTTTAGAAGCGAATCAGAAGTTAATTTGTCTTCATTTTCCACAGATTAGGTTTTTTTTTAGACTTCCAATGGGTCCCAAGGCAAGTATGTCACTTACTTGTTGAATGTATCATATCCTCTGTTTCTTGAATTTATTTCCAGTTTCATTCTGACTTTTTAAGATTGTATCCATTTCTTCTTATAATGGATGGACTTTACAAAATTAACCTTGTTAACTGTTTCTGCAAAGAACAAACATGTTTTAATTACAATGTGCCTTTGTGCTTTTACCTGCAGTAACGTACCTGTTTATTTCTTTTACAGATGATTCTGATACATCTTTTCCTTCAATGTTTCTGATACGTCTTTTCTTTCAAAGGAGGAAGCTGCCGGCAGACCTAAAGGAAGGTGTATTGTAAGCTCTTTCTATACAAGCATTAGGCCAGGCATTGATCAATTCACCTAGATCTTCCATTCTCACAACAAAGAATTTAACTTCATTTTATATGGCCACCAAATGCAACCTACTCATCAAGGTGTTGGAGACCCGTCATTGTCAGTGATATAATCTGTGTGTCATGGAACCTATGTACAACAGTGACAAAACTCGCACTAGTGAGTTTCCATGTTAGTATGATATGTTGGTGTACCAGATGCAAAGTTCTTAAACTATCCCACTTCAGTAGTGAGCATTCCAAGTTCCAATGTGCCAATATTGTAATTCCAAGTTTT
>LPNX011176955.1:172476-219164 GCA_001517045.1 Pseudotsuga menziesii
GGAATTCTAGTAAGAAGGCGATCTATGAATGCCATATTATATAATTTTAACATCTTAAAATGGTGCTCAAGAATACATGATGTGGGTCTTGGCACATAACAGAGTCATGCAAGATCAAAATAAAACAATTTAAGATTTATTTTCAATTATTGGGTTCTACAGTCTAGACAACTGCCCTTATACGTTCTAGAGATATGCTAATGTATGTTGCTCAAATTGTCTATGAATCATCATTTTGATTATAATCTGTTTGTTTCCAGGCATTTGAGTCACCGGACACTTTAACAAACTATGTGTCATTTCTTAGACAACATGCAGTTGATACATCATCCAAGGCAGCTTGCTTGGTTGTGCCAAAGAAAGTCATATCATTCCCTCAGGTAAGTGGCCTTTCTTTGTAGCTATTTAGATCAATTTGAAAAAAGGTTTGTTGTTGTCTAATGGTTGTCTTTTCAGACATGTTTAGCGATAGTTTGGGAAGTTATATTACACATAGCTAAGACTATATTTGCAGCAGTTCTTAAAATTGTCTCTGCCAAGTGAGGTTCAGATGAGCTGCACAACATGGCCATTGTGGGATGCATAATTGACTGCAAGTACAAAATGACTTACAGATGTTAGATTACATTGTAGCAATTATTTGACACAAGTCCATAGTGGATAGTGAATTATACAATTTTCTGCTTCAGAATTTAAGGGAAAGCAAGTTATATGGATTGCATTTAGTGTCTAAAGCCTTGTTCTGTTGTAGCCTTCTCTATGGAGCAAAGGATCCATCAATTGCTGGGTGCTTGAAAGACTTGCTCTGAATGCAATCTTCAGTCAATCAATTGAGTTGCATAGAATCTGCAGTCAACCAATCCAGTTTCATGTAATGGTTGTGAAATTGTCTCCACCTTGGTGCAATTGAAAGAAAAATCTATCATGCAATGCTTGTATTAGATCTTCAAGGAGAATACCACCAACTCAACATCGGCCATAATAGCATTTGAACCAAAACATGCACTATGACCAATCCTTCATGCGGGGAACCTTCCTATTTAGAGAAAGTAGATACCATAGCTTTCCAATGGTTTGACATTGATTTGATGCTTTTTCTTTCCAACATGATCCACTGCATGAGTGAGCTTCATAATAACGTGTTTCTAGAGGCTCTCCTTAGTGATTGGCTTCCAAACATTCTTGGCTTCTATTGTGGATCCAAACAAATGAATGGGTTTAAGCCCCCATCCACCCTCATCCTTTGGTTGAGTTAAAAAATTCCAACTAACAAGATGATACTCCCCCTTTGTCGAGCCTCTTTTCCACAAGAACCATAGCCTAGAACCATAACTTCATAGCCTAGAACCATAACTTCATAGCCTGGATCTTAGCCTAGAACCATAACTTCATCATTGAAATATCATACACAATATTTTTTTTTTAAAAACACACATAACCATCGCTTAAGCGACGCCTCTTCCTGTCGATTTTCCGACGCTTATACTTTATATCCGTTGCTTAAGCAATGGCACTTCATGTCGCTTATCCGACGCTTGTAGTTGATATCCGTTGCTTCATCGACGGCATAAAGGATACTTTTTTTTAAAAATATGACTAGCCGTCGCTTATCCGACGGACCTTCTGTCGCTTAATCAATGGAAAGAAGGTTATTTTTTCAAAAAAATTCACTACCGTCGAAGATATTCTATCGCTTAACCGACGCTTTAAATTTAACCGACAGTTACTAAGGTGTCGCTTAACCGACGGTTATTTAGGTGTCGGATAGCCGACGACAAGTTTCCGACGCTTAAAAAAAAATCAAAGTGTCGTACATGCGACAGGGAAGTGTCGAAAATCCGACATGACGGCCGTCGGATTTTCGGTCAAAATGTAGTAGTGATACATACTAGCCAGAATCTTGTAGACATGTTGACAAAGGGAGTAACCAGAGAGAAACTAAGTTCCTGCTTGGTTTCTGTTGGCCTTCAAGCATGAAGGTGAAAATAAGAAATTTACCAAGTCCAAGGTCCAAAGCATAGTTTAGCAAGTGCACCAGCACTGGAGTTGCTATGATCAGTATCCAAGTGGGAGATTGTTAGTTATAGAGCCTGATCTTAAGCAAATAAAATAGAAAAGAAAGAAATGGAAAGCCTGCACACAAGGTTAGACTTCAGAAACCTGCATACAGCATATTAGAACATAAATTAAACTTGCAAGCAAACTAAGTTAGAGAAACTAGAATAAAAATGACAGTAAACAAAGCTTATACCTCTTGGTGGAAATGGGCCACCATGCCCTAGCTTGGAGAAGCACCTCTCTCTTGGAAATGGGGGAGTTATGGCTCAATGGGAGGATGGATGAGAGGGAGTGTGGGTGGCTTGAGAGGAAAATGGTCTCAAGGCATCCACTCAGGCAACATAACAGTATGCAAGGGAGGAATGTTTTGAGAGTTACCCCCACCCCTCTATTTATAGCTTTTTTAGGGTTCTTAGCCCTTGGTTAGGGCTTTAGCCCCTTTTGGTCAATCTTTAGCTCCTTTTAGGGTTTTAGGCTCCTTTGAGGGGTTTTAGCCCCTTTTTGGAGGCTTTAGCCCCTATGAAATCTATTTAGGCTCTTTTTAGGGGTTTTAAGCCCTTTTTCATGTTTTTAAGCCTTCTTGAGGGTGTGGGGGTCAAATGGGGTCAAATGAGGGTCGTGCATGGGTGTCCTTGGGTGGTGTAGGCTATGTAGAGCTGAGTGAGGGATTTTTTGGGTTAATAGATTGCCCCCTGATGTGTGAGGGAAAGAGCTCATCGTATGGTCAACGAACATTATAAGATTTTCTGCACAGAGGTGGTGCTTCCTGGGCTGGGGCATGGTGGCTTTTGGTTTTTGTATTAACATGGTTCCCATTAATGGGTGAGATACAAATAATGTGTGACATGTATATGGACGAGGCGGGCATCTCCATGCTCGTAACAATGTTGAAAGAATAATGTGATCCATGCTCTATAATACAAGAGCTGATCATATACAACTGATGATACATAGTGGTTGCTTCAATGAGAGGTTGACTACAATACTTATTTGAAGAACTGCTACATTGGACCCATGGCATTCTCATGGAATGCTATATATTCATGAATGATTGCCTGCTGGATTTGGAATGCTACATAGCTGTATGGACTCACTGATGGAGAGTCAGAGTCTCTGTGGTACAAGTATGCTGCATCAATCATAAATATATATCGAAGTGCTACTGGGGATTCCAAACAATGTCTCCAACGCAACCCAAAAATCATAAGGGACATAAACCTGATTAGGTCCCTCGAATAGACTCATCAATGTGCTAGAGTCAGGTTACATCTAGGGTCTTTGACCAAATACTGCAAGGGCCAATACCCTGTACGAATCTCAATGGTGCGATGATGTAGTTGGAGTCAAGCACATGAGAAACAACCATCCTGAGAGGCACTAAGGACTCCTCTCAAGTGGTCCAAGGAACTCGTCAATGAGGTTAATGAAACAAAGATATAGAGACCTCTAGGTATATCCTCTAGAATATGTGTGTTGTCGTCGACAGAAGGAGACTTGCCCCTGGTCAAGGCAATGGTGTTTCCTTAACCAGAAGCGCGAGGGAGATAACCGAAAGATGTGAGACAATCTGAGGACTGACCCACTGAATGGGTGGGGGGGGAGGGAAAGAGTTGAATAGGGGCAGAGGGAGTGTAGTAGACTCAAACTTCCTTTGTTTAGAGTATGAAGTCAGAGCAGACCAGGCAGCAAAGGAAACTGACTCGTGGGAAAGGGATCATAGTTGTAATACTGGGAATGTCACTGCAGATGGGAAATACTTGGGGGAGGTATAATTTTGGTATTGAAGCGATCCAAGGGAGACACATTGCAGAGTACTCTGAACAAAGGAGATCCAAAGTGGGAATGTCACCAAATTGTTATCTGTGGGGTGGTGTCTAAAGACACCGTTGTGGTACGATCTCGTGGATTTTTGGTGAGCCTGAGAAAGTAAATGCTTGATGGTGCTTTCAATTTTAAAGAGTTTGAAAGCATGAAGAAGACTCCAGTGGGGGTTCTTTTTCATTGGTAGTCTCTTGTGCCCGAAAAAGGATAAAAGTATACATAGTAGAGCTCGCCCATCTTGTAGGGAATGGGAGACTTCTTTACTGTTGGTAGTCCATTCAGGACGAAAAAGGTTAAACCTATATGGAATGGACGGTCATTCAGATACTTTTACGAGCATGAACAAAACCAAGTTTGCTCGATGATATTTACTTAATGAGAAGGATGGAAACGAGCTTAACGATAACCCATGGTGATATTTTTTGTAAAGTTCGGCCCCTCTGCCTGAGAAAGCATAAAAGTATGCAGAGGGGAATGGTCTTGGCTTGAATATGCCAAGGTGGTCCTTTTCATTTGATGGTCTACATAGTCCAGAAAAGGAGATAAAAAAGACGATGTAGATGCCCTTTCCTATACTTTAACGAGCGGGAAAGGAAGCAGCTGTGCTCGGAAATCTTTTCATTCTTTTAGGAGTCAGAAAAGAGCTGAAAAGAAACTCTAGTATGGTCAATTGATCGTGGTGGCATAGGTGGTGCCCCTATGTTGGGATGACAGATATTGGTCCAAAGGTCATTCAAGCAGTATGGATGGAGTAGGTGGCTATTAATCATACCAATACATGTACAGGATAGATCGTAGCAGAGGCACGTGAATTGGTGTAGTAGAGGCACGTGAACCGAGGTGGGTCTCAAACAGAGGTCAAGAGAGCTGTGTGTGAGTTGTGGTGGGTGGACTTGACTACATGTGGTGTGAGTGCAAGTACGGAGGCAGTTATATGCCAAATGCATGCAAAGGAAGTGATTCATCTTCTAGATGATGGTATGGAGATCTGCATAAGGTGCGGTGGATGGAATAGACAACTATGTGTTAAAAATCAAAGTGACGTGCCTTACGGGCGGTGGCCCGAGAACCTACACGAGTGGCGGTAGGCAAGTGTGATGCAAGTATAGGTCCACAGACACTTGCATCACCATGATGTGGCTCATAAATCGAGGTAAATTTCAGGAAGTGGTCCCAAAAATTACTTATTAAACATGAGACGATGGTCTCATAAGGAGATAGAAATTTGAGCCTGGAGGTGTGAGAGGTGTCTCGAACAGGCTCCGGGTGACTCTGAACTGGAAAAAAAATTACGCTATAAGGGACTCATAGTGGTTATATCAAGCACACATGCTTTTGAGGTGGAGCCCGTTGCGTGGCTTCTTCAAGAGTCTACCGTCTGAGTCAATGAAGAGGTATGCCCCCTTGCCGAGACGAAGTTCATTGGCAAGGAGAGATGACAGAAACTGGTATTTTATGTGAAGAACCGATTCCACACTATGGTTTAAAGGGAATGGGATAAAACTGGAGGTGGTCTTATAGATCTCTCCATCATCGCGTAAGTGGTGTCATGATAGATCAGGTGGATCTTCCATAAGCAATGAGACGAAAGGGTGACTGGTGCTAGCGATCATGTAAATTGTATTGGTTGTGGCTTTGGTGGCCTTTCCCTCAGTCTCTATTAGAGGAAGAGATATAGGCCTAGAGATAGTAAGAGTCTTTGATTGACCCAAAGGTAGGTGAAACATCATCTCAATTGTCTGGAAATGAGTTAACACATCCTGGGGCCTCATAGGTAGGGTAAGTGGTTCAAGGTACCACACAAGAACTCTTAGTGTGAAATCCTGTATATTGCGGGTTGCTAAGACTGACTTACACACGATCCTGGATGGTAGGACAAGGAAAATAAAAATGAAAATGAAAAGGAAAAGGACTGTGTTGATCGGAAATGAACCCCAATGTTTCCTTGGTAACTGAGGCTGCGGCTGTGGATGGGGTTGTGGCTGTGGTTGGTGCATGTCGTCCCAAGGGTACTTCGGAGCAGTTAAGGCTTCAAGTATCTCCTCATCATTGCGGAAGCAACGAAGAGACAGGTCTAATGGACCGTCGGTAATGGTGGAGACAAGAGGGTCTATAGAACTGGACATCATGTAAATGGACATGGTGTCTGAAGAAGGAGGTGGGGGGTGGACTTCTTCGATCAGAGTGATCTTTGATTCAAGGGAATGTTGTTGAAGGTCGGCTAAATCCATTCGGCACTCGAACAAGTCTTGGTAGTGGTGAGAATAGTGTCCATACAATCCGCAAAGGGCGTAAGCATGGTTTGTTCACAATGACTTGTTCCTCACTATTGGCCTACTTGGAAGTTCAACCACGGGAGGTTTTCCATTGTATCCATGGAATCCAAATGTGCATGGATTATGGGAATCTCAGGGTAGTTCTGAGTTAGATGGCCATGTTCTTCACAGATGGCGCAAGACGAGATCTGTCGAGGTTCAGCGGTAGCTTTTGCATTCTTGCCCCTGACCCTTTTTGGGTAAAGTGGTGTAGGTGCGAGTGTAGTGGTTGGTTTTTGCGGGCCGGGTGGGGGATGAGATTCAACCACAATGGGTTGCATGGGGGTTGAGACTACTTGGGGCATTGGTGGTTGAGCTGGTGGATCAAGATACCACATGGGAATTCCCAATGTAAAGCTGGGTAAGTTTAAGGTGGCCATTACTGACTTGCTCATGACACCAGGCGGGGGAAAGAGGAAGGGAATTGTGTGGACTGGGGAGAAGCCCAGATAAATCCTTGATGGTTGTATGTGGGGATGAGGTTGTGCTTGCGACTGCACATAATGTTGAGGTTGCAGATGATGCTACGACTGTGGATGATGCTACAGTTACTGATGGTGTTGAGCATGCAGATGGTGTTGTGGTTGCGGTTGGGGTTGCGGCTGCGGTTGTTGTTTGGGTGCAAGGGTGCTGGATGAGAGCATGCAAAAGTTCTTAGTCTTGTTTGGTGTTGGTGGTGGGGACACTAAGGGGAAAGAAGCCATCATGGTGGTATCGAAAAAAAACCTAGGGCCCACATTCAACAATGGGGAGGATGGTATGTTTTCAACCATGGTGTTGACCGCATGGATAAGATTGGCGACTGTGGTCATCCCTTGCGGATCAATGGTGTTGATCATAGGTATAACGTTAGCGGGTGCCATTAGCCCTTGCGGGTTGTGATAAGTCAGTTGGTCAACCATCATGATTTTCCCTTCATGGGGGAACATCATGAGATGGAAGACAGTTGATGCTACGGCTCTCATGGCGTACATATAACTTCTTCTGAGGAGAAGGTTATAGTCCAATTGATCATTGACAACCTCTATGTCAATCAGTGCTGTCTTCTCGGCTAATGTGATGGGCACATGGGGGAGGATTCCTTGGGATTTAGTCGGATGGCCATCATAAGCCCGCAGAGTTGTGGAGGATGGTTGCAGAATTGGGGATCTAAGCTTCTGCCAGACTAGGGTAGACATAACACACATGGATTCCCCCTTATCCACTACGCACCGGTGCATGAACAAATTCCAAATAGACACTGGTATTTGAAAGGCAATGGTTGATGGCATTCACGGTTCTCCATTCTTTGTGTCGAATGTGATCAACTTGGAGTTAGAGGGGTCCACGGCCCCAAGGGTGGCCAATAAGGCTTTCCACTACATTGAGAAAATTTTGAGTACCTCAAGAGCAGACATGGCGGTAGGTGTTTGGGCCAAATCATCCACTATGTTGTAGCTAACAATAGCTCTAGCCGTGGCATTGTTGGAAACCCAGTGTATGGGGGGGGTAGGAAAGGGGGTAACTGAAGAGGTGCATTGACTATTTTAGACGTAGATTCCATTGATGTGTTAGCGGGTTCAGTGTTGGTTCCGTACCGATTTCATCTGATTTGTAGATTGACCTCTTCAGTGGTCATAGCTAGAAGGTAGTGGACACTTGTTTTTGCCGTGGGAGGTGCCCTTGGAGCGTTGGGATTGGGTAAGGGAGGGGGTGCGGTTTCCACCAATCCTTGGACTGGTAATGGATTTTGGAGCACCATAGGAGGAGGTCCTTATGCTGTTGGGTTGGGTTGGGCTTGGTCCGTTGTATTGGTGGCATGTTGAACCTTATGTCTAATGGCTTGTTTAGTGCGTCCCATGAAGGGACACTCGAATGTGTAGTGCCTGTAGACCTCGCATAGTGTGCACGGTTGGTTTGTCTGCAACAGAGCGTTGCGTATGGATGCATTTGGTCATTGAGGATTTTGGGCTGGCTGGTTTGCTACAACATTGTTGGTAGGATCTGGTTGTTGACCGCCTCCTTGCAGTTGACTATTGCCTTGGTTCTAGGGTCAGTTATTCCTGGCTTGCCCTTGCTGGTTGTTGGGGGCTGGCTTGTTGGGACGGTTTTGTTATGCAAACACCTTTTCCAATGGAGCAGGTGGAGTAGGGGTGGGGGCTTGAACAACTTGCACTGGTGGTTCATAGTAGACTTGGGTAGGTGTCGGTGCCAAAAATGTGGGCATTTGTCCCACGTATTGCTGTGTTGGCCAAGCCAAGGCCTGGGCCTACCGTGGTGGCGCAGGTTGTGCGTAAGAAGTTGTGGCTCCAGAATGGGACATCATTCTTGCATAGTCCGGAGTTTGGTTTTGGTAAGCAACACTAGGGTTGTTGCTTGGTTGTGGTGGTATTGCAGGTGATGTCGGACAATGCTGTGGTTGGTGAGAGATAGAACCTATGATGCCATCTGCAGCATGGGATGCCCCCGGTGCATCCCGGTAGGAGGTGCTTGCATGGGGAGCATCTGGAATGATGGTGTAAAGGTATCTAGACTATGTATAGATCATATCAAACTGCTGGGATTTCAAGATGGCCTCCTCTTTAGATTGGGGATGTTCAGATGGGATGCCCTTTTCTATATGTGGGAGCAAGGTTTTAAGGAACCAATCCAGGAAGATCCTGTCATCAAGTTGGGTCTTACACAAACTATAGTATCACCACCACTAATGGATGTGGTTTGTTATATGGGTTGCTGTATTCTAGAGGAAAGATAACAAGATCTCCACCCCTTCGTCATATCTGACGGGGAGTTCGAAATATTGCAGGAACATGAAAGCTAGGGAATTGAAATCCGGGTACTTGGCTTGTGGTAGCTCAATGTACCACTTGGATACAACACCTGTGAGGGTGTGTTGGAATAGTCTTAGCCTGATCAAATCATTTACGACACTGTTTGATGAGCACCATAGATGAAACGTCATGATGTGGTTTTGGGGGCACTCCCCTGCCTTCCCTTCAAATTTGGGAATGTCTGAGGAAATTTTGGTTGGCATGGGAGGCCAAAACGTTTGATGGCAAATAGCGTCATTTGTTAATCGAGCCAAGTCAAGCAAGTTGAGACATTCCATGAAAGGAAGGTTTGACCCAAGGTTGATGTGAGATAGGGCCACCATGGTGGTGGGGTTTGCAGAGACATGATGCACTTGCATAACTGGGGGTACTTGTGGCACAATTGTGGATGGGCCAGTGACCCCAAGTGTGGTGGGAGGGACAGTGTGGGTGGAAGGGCCATTGCCCCCATATATGATAGAAGGGGCAGTGTAGGTGGAAGGGCCACTACCCCCATGTATCCCAAGTGGGACAGTGTGGGTTGAAGGCATACTGCCCCCATGTGTTGTAGGTGGGACAACTTGACTGGTCAATATGGGTAGTGGTAGTTGGCTTATGACGGTTTGCATAACCGTGCTGGGGCCACCTGCAGGGGTGTTGGTGGTGGTTTGTGGGGTGGACATGGGTCCACTAGCAATTACTATGCCGAAAAATGGATCCAGGTTTGCACCAGCCACGGGGCTTGATGGTGTAGTGTGCAGATTTGGTTCAGATTGATATGAGTCTGAATCTGAATCAGAGGCTATGTGGCCTTTTGATGGTGTAGAAGGTCGTTGAGAATGGTATCAATGATGTCGGTTTAATGACCCGTACTTTGGTGGTTCGCCTCTTAGGCGTGAAGAAGAGCATGAGGGATCAATCGTGTCAGATTTGTATGTCAAAATGGTGGTAATTGATTTTTGGACCTCAGTTTCAATGGCTTTGTATTGGTTTCAGGTGGTCAATCGACCACTAAGACTACTAGAAGACAACGCTTGGATTTTTCCTCATGAGAGTGCTAGTCAATCGGTGGGGGTTGTTGCTTGTTTTGCTTGGAAATTCCTCTCAGTGGCCAACTACTTTGGGGTTCCCGTGGTACTCCTCACAATGCGTTTCTGGGCTCAACCCAAGTAATTCCCACGGTTGAGGAAGTCAGGGACTTATGTCCTCAAGGAATGCAGATGTTTAACTCAATGTAAATTGTAAATTTTAATGGCTTACTCAGCGTCATGAACTGAGTTGGGTTGATTTATATGGTATGGTGTGTATGTCTTTTGTTTTTTTGTTATACCTGGTGGCTACTTAAATGGTTTATGAATATTCCACAGAGTTCATAACATTGTGAATGAAAATAGTAATAAAAATTTTTACACATGTACCATTTGTGAACCTGAACTATGATAGCCTGACCAGGTGACTGCCTTGCACCTATATTTCTCTTCAACCAAGAGAGGATGATGGGCTCTCAACACAATGGGACTAAGCCCATCCGTAGAGCCATAGGTCACCCTACGGATGCAAGGTTGGTCAATAGGGAGGACAATGAGTGCAATGAGAAGCCCTCCTTCCCTACCCCATCTACCTTCCAAGTCACCCGTTTTTAGTGGCTTCGAAAAATAATAGGTGAAGTGCCTATTACTATATGAGCTTCACCCTTCGTCTTATCCCAGAATACCCCGAAGGGTGATGACTGGGTAGAGGAGGAAGGGCTAGGAAAGGTGTTGATTTTAAGTAAATTTTAATCAAGCTTTGTTCATTAATCCATTAACCATTGATTTACACTTTGATTTACACATTTTGCAAATGAAATGAATAGAAACAAAAACAAAAACAAAAATAGTTTGGATGGACAGAGGCGGCTGAGCTGCACTGACAGTCCTTAACTTAAAAACAAATCAAACTCTGAGTGACAGATTGCACTTTTCGAGTCAAATGTGGTGAGGGGGTCCCCAAATTTTCCTAGAAACAGGCGAGGGGGTCGCTCAGAATCTGCAGACAGAAGTGGGATGAATTTTGGAAGGGGGTTGCACCTTTCGGGAGTAAAAAGGTGACACGGTTGCACCTGTCAGGCCAGAATGGGTGACCTGGTCCCCTCTCTGGGCCCAATAAGAGTGACCTGCTCCAGAAACTGAATTTTCTTTGGTCCTAAGCCAGATCCGACTGACAATAACCTATACTATGGCCAAATGGACTCGGATTGGCCTTGAGGAGGCTCAATAGTAACTAGAAATGCAAATAAATAGAGATCTAATCTAGATTTTATAGAAAATTAAACTAGGTTAACAGAATAGAAATAAAAACTAAAACTTTGAAAAATAAACCCAGGGATCCTGTGCGATCGACTTGGTATGGTCGCCAGTTTTGTAGCAGGGATTTCTCCCTTACTACAAGGCATGAATGGCTACCTTCCATCTATAGGATGGAAGGGTAGGGTTCTTGATGGTAAAGCAAGAAAAACAAAATGGAACTGAAGCAAAGAAAATAGAAAAGAAAGAAATGGAAACCCTGCAAACAAGGTTAGACTCCAGAAACCTGCATACAACTTGTTAGAACATAAAATAAACCTGCAAGCAAACTAAGTTAGAGAAACAAGAATAAAAATGACAGTAAACAAATCTTATACCTCTTGGTGGAAATCAGCCACCATGCCCTAGCTTGGAGAAGCACCTCTCTCTTGGCAATGGCGGAGCTATGGCTCAATGGGAGGATGGATGAGAGAGTATGGGTGTCTTGAGAGGCAAATGGTCTCAAGGCATCCACTCGGGCAGCATAACAGTATGCTAGGGAGGAATGTTTCGAGAGTGACCCCCACCCCTCTATTTATAGCTTTTTTAGGGTTCTTAGCCCTTGGTCAAGGCGTTAGCCCCTTTTTGGGGATTTTAGCCCCTTTCGCTCAATATTTAGCTCCTTTTAGGGTTTTAGGCTCCTTTGAGGGGTTTTATCCCCCATTTGGAGGCTTTAGCCCCCATTTGGAGGCTTTAGCCCCTATGAGAGCTATTTATGCTCTTTTTAGGGGTTTTTAAGCCCCTTTTCATGTTTTTAAGCCTTCTTGAGGGGGTGGGGGTCAAATAGGATCAAATGAGGGTCGTGCATGGGTGTCCTAGGGTGGTGTAGGCCATGTAGAGTTGAGTGAGGGATTTTTTGGGTTAAGAGGACTATAATAAAAGGACTGAGCTTAATTTTTGGATTATACACATGTTCATGATTGTTTTTTTGGATTATATACATGTACATTGAACTCACATGTTCATGACTATTTTTTATTATTATATACATGTACATTGAACTCACATGTTCATGATTGTTTTTTTGGATTATATACATACATACATTGATCTTAAATATTGTTTTTGGATTATATACATGTATATGTAAAGGTTAGGAATGTTAGGAAGTTTTGATAGGCGCAATCCAATTTGTTAAGAATGAATATATGAGGAATGTTAATGTTAAGAATGAATATGGGCAATGTTAACGTTAAGAATGAACAAGGGGAATGTTAGGAGTGAATGTGGGAATGGGGACTGTTAATGTTAGGAAAGGTTAGGAAGTTTTGATAGGTGAAAATATATGAATGTTGAGTGAATGTCAAGAAAGCTTAGGAATGTTACGAAGTTTTGATAGGAATATTTTTTATTACTAAAGTAAAATTAGAAACTTGATTCTGAATTCTAATAAATTACATTGATCTTAGATATTGTTTTTTGGATTATATACATGTATATGTAAAGGTTAGGAATGTTAGGAAGTTTTGATAGGCACAATCCAATTTGTTAAGAATGAATACATGAGGAATGTTAATGTTAATAACGAATATGGGGAATGTTAACGTTAAGAATGAACATGGGGAATGTTAGAAGTGAATGTGGGAATTGGGAATTTTAATGTTAGGAAGGGTTAGGAAGTTTTGATAGGTGCAAATATATGAATGTTGAGTGAATGTCAGGAAAGGTTAGGAATGTTACGAAGTTTTGATAGGAATATTTTTTTATTACTAAAGTAAAATTAGCAACTTGATTCTGAATTCTGATAAATTACATTGATCTTAGATATTGTTTTTTGGATTATATACATGTATATGTAAAGGTTAGGAATGTTAGGAAGTTTTGATAGGTGCAATCCAATTTGTTAAGAATGAATATATGAGGAATGTTAATGTTAAGAATGAATATGGAGAATGTTAACGTTAAGAATGAACATGGGGAATGTTAGGAGTGAATGTGGGAATGGGGAATGTTAATGTTAGGAATGAATGTTAGGAAAGGTTAGGAACGTTAGGAAGTTTTGATAGGAATATTTTTTATTACTAAAGTAAAATTAGCAACTTGATTTTGAATTCTAATAAATTATAGCTCAATCCATAAATTTTCTAAGGTAACATTAGCAACTTTATTTTGAATTCTAATATTTTTTATTACTAAGGTAATATTAGCAACTTGATTATGAATTTTAATAAATTAAAGTTTAATGAATTCTAGGGTAACATTAAAATGACTTCTAATAAGGTAACATACTAAATGACTAAGTACACAATTATTATGAATTCTAAAACATCAATCCATCTTTGAGCGTGATAGCCAATCTTAACATAAAACAAGAAATGATATAATTAAAAACATTGCAATGGAATGCCGTCCTCAATTATCCGTTCATAGTCATATTTGGACAGTTTCCATTTTTTATTTTTTAAGTTTTTTTTCAATGGAACTTGTACCAATTTTATTCGAGATGCACATACTAAATGACTATACTGACAACATATAACATCAGGTTCATAATCCTGAAAGTAGACATAATTTTCAGTCATACAGGTCTGTTGCAAAAAATAACCTTTTAAAAATGATGGATCCTCTCTCGTATATAAATCTGTTGTCATTGTAGTCCTCCAATAACTTCATTTTTCCTTCAGTGCATCGCATCAAATAATATTTTACATTTTCATTGTTGTCGAAAGGTGTAATCACAATGAAAACATCTCTTATGCAAATTACAATTGGTATTGTATTTTTTAAGTGAATTAAATTGACTATATAAACATAAGGTGATGGACAATATTGAACAATCAACAACATCATTACCTTCTCTAACAAGATCTGAAATTCTATTGCCATCAGATGATATTTTTATTTCTTCTGATTCTAATTATTCTATGCTTACTAGTAGCATTTTTCCTTTAGGATTAATCTCTGTGTGTTTCCAATGTTTTACGTAGTTGTTCGTTATGTTTTCACAAACTTCTGTAGATTCAACATTTTCAGTGAAAATATGACAAAAACATGATTGCTTTCTATTGCCAAATGCAAACATGTTTTGGAAGGATTTTGTTTGAATAGAGTGAAGTTCTCTAGTCCCATTTATGGTGCTAGCCTCGTATGGTATTGATCTATCTATAGCTTGGACCCCAACAAGCCAAAAAAAGCTACACAATAAATGATAAATCACAAATGACAACTTTTAATGTTAGTGTACAAATACTTCACTGTTAATACATAGATTTTTTAAAATTGACAATTAATATAAATTAAAAAAATAATGTACATACCTGCGCACATCTTTTGATTGTTGACTACAATCATGGCTTAGATTTCATTTACACCATTGGACAACCTCTGTAGATGAATGGAATTGTCTAAAAGAATGGCTCATTTGCCATCTTCGAAGTGCTCTTTTTACGCATGCTCCTGCACCATCATGTTCACCTTTTCCATGTCCAGTTTCAAAGAAATTCCAGTGATGTTTAATGTTCATTGCTTTATGAAGTCGACATAACCAAAAAAATTATCGCGAAGATTTAAATTGTTCCTCACATCCATTCGACCATATCCAATGTTCATTGAATTTAACTTTACGACTTTTTAGTGAATCATAGGAATTTGTTTCAATACAATGTTGAACAAAATGTGTATCATGTGTACGATCATCGCTGATATAAAAGTGATATTATTTAAGCACATATCGATTGCCACACGGGATTTCAATGCCATCAACATCTTGTTGAGAATGTCTATATAGAACATGGACAAATATCAAAACTTGGTGAGAATGATAGTATTCACTTTGAATCTCTTTTTGTGCAGCAAATGTGTAGTTTTCTGCAAAATCAGCCACAGACAAAATTGTTCCAGCTGGAAAAATTTCATGGCAATGTTTGAATTGAAGGTCTTTCCATCGTGCTAAATGTGAATGCTTGGTGTCTTTATAAATTTCACTTTCAAATTTCTTGAGAAAATCTGTCACACATATTTTATCTTCTCGCAATTCAATTCTTTTGGAATGTGCGTCACTAGAACTTGTAGAATAATCATTGTATTCATATCTTCTCCAATCAACGGTTACATTTGAAAGCAACTGATCATTATCGATAGTTTATTTATTGTGGAATAAAACAAGATTTCCACAACCATGACAATGTTTTCCATTGACACATTTCTTATTATAAAATACTTCATCGTGATTTCTCTCACATAGAGTTTGAGATATGAATTCACGTATTGTGGGAAGAGGTGGTGAATTTGTCCAATTTTTTTTACCAAATTCAAGAAATGTGTCGTAATATAATTGGAATTGCACATGATAACAACAAAAACATGTGTCACGTATAGTAATAGGTCTAACATACCATGATTTTTGTTGCACAAATGTAGTGATCGACATATTAATTCCACCTTGAATTTATTGAACAATTGTACTTGTATCATTTCCATTATATGTTTTGGACGGCTTTCATATACATTTCGTGATACTCTTTTTTGTATCACATCCCTTGAATTTGGTGAAACTCGAGCATGTTCCAACCAATATTTCTGTACAATATCTTTAACACCTTCTCCCATTCTATCTTTGTAAGGTTGTCTACAAATAATTGCCCAGCAAGCAAGTTCATCATTTTCATCTATTTGCATTCTGAATTTGCTATGTTTGTATAATGTCTTTCTTGAGGTTCCAATTTCTTGTGCTAGTTGTGTTGTCAAATGTTTTTGTCTAGTACTAGCTGAAACAATTGTTGTCTGAATTGCTCTACGTGCAGCATTGGTATATTTCTTTCTGGATTTTCCAAATTTTTTAATTGCATCGCATATATTTTCTATCACATTATGTTTTAGTTTCGACTCTTTTGTCACCTTGTGAATACCCAATAATGACGTGGCACCTTCTATCTTCGTGGACACCAATAAACATCTCAAAATTTGCGCTTGTCCTACTATGGAACAATCCTTGAGAATATCATCATAAATATTTGTAGCACGATATTCTGCAACATGTATGGGTAGTTTTTCTCCATATTTGTCGCAATCAATGTCTTCTAACATTTCATCATCAATGGTGAAAGTACCTATGCATCAAGTTAAATTTAATTTAACATATGTCCAAAAATACAATTAATTATAAAAAATGAATTTCAAAAATACATGATATATACATACCAAGTCCAATTTCTGGATCTTGGTTTTGATATTCAATATTGAATTCATCAACATTAACATGCAAATCACTATTTACATCTTCAACAATGGTCTCTTCAACTTCCATTTGTTCTTCTTGTACCCTATTTTCAATTTCCATTTCATCAACAGTGTCATGTAAATTTGTTCTTATATCTTCAATTCTCTCTTCCGTTTCTGTAACCCTTGCTCTTTTGGCTTTATTTCTGATTTTTTTCCCTAAATTAGCATCGTCCAATGCACTAATAATAAAGCACGAAGGAGATAAAAATGAAGGATAAATTTCAAATAAATTCATTAAAAAATATGTCTCTGGTCATAACAGAGGCAGTCACTAGGAAGCACAGGGACCCAGGAATACTCAACAATTTGCACAACCCACTTAGAACCTCCACACATCCAAATATAAAGCACAAAGAGAGATGTACATGAATGTTCAAGGAACAGTAACGTATGTACGTGACTACATACACTAGATCTCGCGTATATATGCGACTATAAGTTCTATGACCCATGTATACAAAGGAAAAGGTGGTAAATAATACACTAAGGCTCAAATTACTTCAAGGGACTGCCAATAACTCAATAAACCACTAAAAATGACACAAAAACACAGAGAAGCAGAGAGAAATCAATCCAATCATGCACCCAAACCCTAATAAAAATGAAATCCCCATCAGAATCGCCAATTCTATTACGGAGAATATCTCCTATGGCTTGGGGTGGACCACAAGAGACAGGATGACACCAAAAATAAACCCATTTCCAATCATGCTAAATATACAATTGAAACTAACACTAAGGTACCAAGGGAATGTACCTTATTTCGACGTTTGAAGTAGATCTTCGTTGAGCTTTCAATCAAGCTTGTACCTACACATTTCCCTCAATAAAAAAAAATATACAAGCATGATATATGTAAAGCGTTAGAATCTAATCTAACATGTTATATTCCAATACATAATCAAAGTAATTACATCCATGGATATAAAATATTTATAATTACACATGCAATGGACGAGAAATGGATATTCTATTAATATGAACAGAGATAAATATGACAAAATCTGTCAACAGCTCATCGAAATCTAGAAATTGGGTCCCTCCACCTAGACCTCCACCACTTCAATCCTACATACAAAGGAAATATCACAAAGATCAAAGAAATCTTGGGAAATAGTACTAATGGTTACTTCATGGACAAAGGGATGCAGAATCAAGTGTATAATAATGGGGCGCAATTCCATGATAGTGTATTTTCTCTCAAATTTCTCCTTCTCTAATGCTTCATAGTAGCTCAATATATATCCCTTCTATAGGAGGTGAAGTGTCGAAGTGGAGCGTTTCCCGTCATATGGAAGGCCAAGGGAAAAGTCCTTCGTTACTTAGTGGAGGGGAACTCCAAATATTTTTTGTTTTTTAGCACCTTTCCCTATGTACGCGGGTAACAGTGGTGCAAGCTGCATATACATGGGTTGTATAATTATGACCCATGTATATATATAAAAGTGTATTTTAAGGGGTTCCACTGGAGCATCAGGGTCATAGTGAGTAAAAAGGGGTAAAAGGAGTTTACATAGGGACAAGGATATGCCATCAAAACATGATGTATCAGGTGTGGAAAATCATGCTATAACATATGGCACTACTCTTTACACATTTTCTAGATCACAGATACTCTTCCACCATCCAAGGAGAAATCCAAACATTTTTTTATACTACCATAAAAATACTTAATGTAACATGTTTCCACCAATGTAATTGCCTAGTTATGAGATTCCATAGAACCTTTTATCCTAATGCAATGTTCATAACAGTTGGGTTTTTCATTCCTAGATCATCGTTGTCTATTGGGGATATAATATTGTTCCAGTTAATTTAGTGATTTTTTCGTTTTACTTTTCCCTCCGTCATCATACAAATTTTCATATCTATTTTTCAATACATTGCATTACTCCATTGTGAGACACCATTGCTAAAAACTGTAATATTGAGAGAGATGACAAGATTGACTTAATAATAGCCACTATGCTTGCCAGAATTAATCCCATTGTTACAATTTTCATTTTTTTCCTATTATTCCCTGACAAACAACTATTCTACAACCCAAAAAATCCTTAGAGCGAGTTCCTATTGGTCGTCAATCTTCAAATATTGTGTTAATGTGGTCAAGCGATGTCACCCTTTCTAGGTGTTTGCGCAAAATATGCACTCGCATCCCACCTCGTTATATCCTATTATCACTATCGGTCCCTTCACTAAGTGGGGGGTGTACTTTATGTATTGAAAACTAGCGTCGACGAGGGGGCATAATCACGTTATAGTGGTCGTAGACTACTTCATGAAATGGGAAGAGGCTATGCCTACAATTAAATGTGATGGTGAGACAGACGCTCACTTCATTTTCAACTAGATTATCACATGGTTCGGTATCCCGACATATTCAAAGGAGTTCCATGACACAAAGAAAGGAATTTAAAATTTTGGAAATGACTTACATCTGGTGGGAACTTATGTTCCAACCATATATGTGATTTTTATCAGTTTTTACTTTACCTCAATAGGAATTGAGAAACTGATCCAAAACAGATTTGAACCAGTAAACTATGATGGTAGATGCTTTCTCTCATATCTTTAATCTAAGATAGAAATGGTTTGATCTTGGGGAGGAAACAACAATGAAGGGGGTTCCTAACAATCTAGTTTCTAGTGATTTGAGCAGTGAATCTCTTGAGCATTTTGATGATTTAAAAAATCACAAAAAATAAACATCGAGGGAAATATATCTAAGGGCATGAATTTGGAAACTTTTAAGAAAAATATCGTAATGAAAAAAACAATCAACATACTAACATGGAAGCATTTTTCCAAAATCTCACACCCATAAGCAACAAACCATGAGGACATGCAACCCGTCAAACATAAATATTAATCTATATTGTTGGTTGATACAAAGATGAAACTTGATCACTTTGAAACTATTAATGATTGTTTGTTGTAGTGTTGCATGAGACTTGGTACTTCTACTTGTCTTTATTTTTTCACATAGGAATAGCCATGGAACTCCCCATTATTATTGTGTCTTGTTGACAGCTCTACTATCGACTGTCCCATTGACCTACTTTAGTCATTTGTTGACATCAATAAAACTATCCAATATTGTCTAAGCATTTTTACATGGTATAAATATAGTATTGTGTATGCCATTAATGAATAAAATCTTACATTGTATCCCTATGCATATTTCATTCATTATTTACAGTCAATGCTTCAAAGAAAACATCATAAGAAGACAATATTGGGAATAGTTTTGATTCATCAATTAAAAGGAGACATTTCAGTCCATATGTTTCACAATTAGGTGTTTAATTATGAAGGATGGCATATATTTTTCTCTTAAACGATGGGATAAAATAGGCAATTACTTTCAGCCATAAATAGCCATGTAGTTTTATGGTGATAATATCATATTCAACCCTTTTTCCTATAGTACAACATGTTACTTGGATCTTACAAATCAATTGGAGGAAGTGTCTTTTTAAATGCACAATGACTTGTCAAAAAATTTACTAATGGATTACCCTACATGGCATTTTGGTGCAACCATTTTCCACTTAAACATAATTCTTTCCTTTTTATGTGTCATTATGTACAAACCTGGCAATGTTTCCTTTGCAAAAACGTATTTGCTCGTGCTTTCAGTGGTAGCTGGTGATATTTTGAGATCAACATTGAGATGGCCCAGAATCAGTTTGAGATTACCATAGACTCCATTTTACAATTTTTATTATAAAGTTAAATGTTGGAAAGGGGATAACATTGATTCATGGAGGAGGAATGAACTATTTCGTGTGATTGGAGGTGTACCAACACATATGCATGCTATGTTTCAAGGGTTATTGCAAGTTCTAGTAGGGATTTACAAAAAAATTTACTATCACGTCAAATACTTCAAATGAAGATGGATAATTTTCTGGGTTATATGTTTTCAAGTGAACCGATATCCTCATCACTCCAACTACTTTTATTATGGTAAATATTGTTTCTATAGTAGCAAGTGCTTCCCAAACTATGGGTGTTAGTTATAAATTGTGGGGTCCCCTGTATGGAAAATACTTTTCTCTTTGTGGGTGATTGTCCATCTTTGTCTGTTCTACAAGGGATTAATGCGTCACAAAAAAATTCCCACCATATTCATTGTTTGGTTAATTCTTCTTGCATCCATGTTCTCCCTGCTTTGGGTGAGGATAAATCATTTTCAACTAGTGCATAATCCTTAAACACACAACAATGTGATGTGAATTCTTAAATACCCATTGACAGTGTTCATTGGTACCAAATGAGGAAATAAAACACTTATTTGAGGGCCAAAAGTGTATCAATTTTGTTATATGGTCCTTTGTGGAATTAGTTGATATATAATTTACAGTTGTATGGTAGTATTGAAATATGTTTACCAAATTTTATCTTTGTCTGAAATAGATGGTGTGTATTTTGGCATTTTGTAATACCCCAGTTGTTAATCCCCAGAATTATGATCCTTCACGTGACATATGTTATTTTTCATTATGGACTTATGATATTTTATATGATTGTGGACTTGTTCTCCTTTTCATGACTAATGTGAGTAAGGAATTATGATTATTGTTTGATAACATGACTTTGGACTTTGGCACTATTATTAATGTTAATATTATTACTACCATCTTTGTTATCTTTGAATGTTGTTACTATCGATTAAATAAACAACTGGCTCACCAAAGAAAACTAAAAAAGTATGGGGGACCATGGATTCCACAAAGTGAGGGGGAATGGGGACATTCCTAGCGCCTTAATACCTATTGTTGGATTAAGTTTGTCCATCCCAATTAATATTTGCACCTAGGTGACATTAATAATGTTGGTCACCCAAACCTTGTACAACAAACCCTATTCTATATATTTATGGACTATGGAGTTAATATTAAATAATTTTCATCCTGGATGCGGGTAACACACAAGCCATCCACATGGGACACCTGGCGCACATGACATGTGGTAAAGGTTAGGGTAATAAGGAGAGTGATGATGGGGTTAAATTAAATATAGAGGAAGGTGGCATGCCTTCCAACCCTACGAGTAGTTGCGAGGTCACTTCCCATTTGAGTCGAAGCATCGAGAATTTATTTCCTGTACGATACATTACTGACCGCCATGATGGTATCACCATGAATTATGGGACATGCTAGACTCATCCTAGTGGGAATTTTCATTCTCTTGTGTCTTCTTAGAGGTCACCCTATTGTAATTCTACACACCATTTCACAGAAGAAAATGGGCCCAACAACGTGGTATCTCGCGTAGAGGTAGTACTGGTAGAGGAGGCAGTCATCGAAAATCCACCATTAGGGACACCGATGGATTTATTGAGTAGGTTTCCATGTCGGTTGGATGGCTGATAGATGAATGTGAGTCCAAATAGGTCTCAGAACATCTTGCTTCTAGCAAATGTGGAGGATGCATCAAACACTACTGGATGATGAAGAATATGTTGGGACTGTTACTAGAATACATAACGATAAAAAGGAATGGATCTAGGGGTGTAGCCCATGGTTTTTGCACCAATATACTCCAGGAGGAAATGCAGCTTAAGGCCCTAGAGGATAATTTCAACCTAAGACATTATTCATTGTTTCCTAGCATAGGAAATGAGGAAAATATCAATTCTAAGAACCAAAGAGAGAAAGGTGGTACGTCCTCTACTGCTGGAAATTCTCTAGGACTATTTCATGAACAAAGGAATTTCAAGAAGAATTCTACTCCTTTCAAGTGTGGACGTGAGACCATAACCGGTGCCATTGCCACTACATCGATACAAGAGAGGAATCCCAACGAACTTGTTGAGGAATATTTACCCTGTCTAATTCTGGAATATACACTCGAGGACCATGTGGAAGACACACTATCATAGATGCCATGTCATCATCTCCGGTTCACTCTGTGATTTAAAGTTTTTTGGGCTTCTTTGCTTTTAAAATGTGTTTTCTTCACAACTGTCTACAGTCAATTTTTAAGTTGTAATATGTCTGTTAATGTTTCTAGCTACATAAAGAGAAGTCATTTTTATTTCTATGAACACCAAAGCTCCATTTTTTTGAAAGATTAGGCGGGTGCTCTGTTAGTTTAAGATCCTATTAGTTTAAGATCCTATTGGCACCCCAACAACTCCCCTTGATTTTGCACGAAATAAAGGGAGTCCATTATAATTTAGCAAATACTTGCTTTTGGTTTGCTTTAATTTATCTTGCTTCATGTAGTTAGCTGTTTGATAACCTCCCTTTGGATCCTTCATGCTTAAAGTTGATTTCATGAGTAGTTTTGAAGTAAGAACATGCTTTGGTTGGTGAAAATCTTAACAACACATCACATGACCTAAATTATTTAATTTTAATTGTTATAACATGATTCTAATAATTTATCTCATAATTTCATTTTATAAAGATTTCCATAATAACATTATGAAGTCATATCACGTTAACTTTTGAAGAGCCTTGTGGAGTCTTAGTATTATTGAAGGCTTTTTACAATAATATGATTTCAATATTTATAGTCTTAAAATATCTAATTTGGATTTATTTAGAGTTATATCATGACGACTTTCTTGAAGATAATTTTTGTTTCATATGGACTTAAACTTAAATGGAATAAATCAATCGGTCATAAGTAAAGGTAGCATGAATTGAGTACTAGTTCTTACATAAAATTCTAAATGGTTATTATATATGCGGTTATGTATTAACCTGCCTTTGTATTCAATGACTACAGATGTAATGGTTGTATCTAAACTATGCTTCCACGTCATCAAAGAAAAATACAATCACCCTAGTTAAGATAGCTACCATAATTGCTATACTTACGAGCAAGAAAAAGAAAGAACACGTTTTTGGCTATTAAAGAATCATTCTTATCTCTTAAAATGCGTTTGATATTGAAGAAGTGTTTTTAGCAAGATACAAAAGAGAGATCTGATTCAGCAAGTTTACATGAACGCCATCTCATGGGGATATTATGACATGATTACGAAAGAATCCTCTTTGAAGGATTGAGTTTGTTGAGAAATAATTATTTAATTTCCATTACAACCACCTTGACTGTTGTGTCATTTAATTATCATATGCCAAGTCACCACCATATTCACAAATCAAGGAGATTAATAAATTTTGACCACACGTTTATCAAACAATTGTATCAGCTTCCAAGTCTATGTAACCGAATGCAATGAAAGATTCCAAGGGTGTTTCTATCAGTAAAAGAGGAGGTTTGTTGTGATAATTAGTTTGGCAGGAATTTTCTCTAAACGGTTCACATGCAAACAATAATCCATTACACCAGACCATGGAAGATATATTTCGTTACTAACAGATCATTCAATACATTAATATCTGAGAAGTTGCTGCCAGATCGTTGAGTTACCTGGCCACGTGGATAGTTCACTGCACACTTTTGGTCAAAGGAAAAAGACCACACGTTTTCCAGATCACAGTGATATTGATTTATGAAAGAGGGAGATCGCTTTTCAGCCTTCATTTCATTTTGATTATGCTTACTTTTTGTTTCTTCTACTTGTTTACATAAAATCACTAATTTAAGCTTTTATCATCAACACAGATCTTCAAAAGATAAGGTTGCAACGCATCAAGTCATGTTTTCATCTAGCTTGGAAGGATATCGCATATGATCATCAAGGCAAAGTAGGAGATGCGTGACAACAATCGAAGTGCTAAAGATGGGTTCGATTGAAAAGAAGGGAGTAGGTCGGTGCAACAAACAAATTACAATACGACTTGAAAGAGGAAAATTTCGACAGCAAACTGGGAGTCAATGAGGGAGAAATAACCAATTCCAAGATGTGGGTTTTTTTCAAAATAGACTCATTTAGCTGAGACATGGGCGATTTCCTCAAAACAATGAAGCATATGGGAGATATATAAGGGGATTTGAACATGTTTTTCATAGGTGTGACTAGCTAAGAAATTCATTTGAGTTTCTGTTGGTGATCCATTATCTATTTAAATAGTAATTTTCTACATAAGAAAGGGGGGGAGGGAACGCTCCAGGAAACTGGGAAAATCTTATTTTGTTTTCATTTTTCTACAAGTTTCTCTGCTAGGGATGGTCTCCATAAACTAGAGAGATGAATGTGTTTCTCTTTCTGTTTTGTTTTCTTGTTCCTATGCAAAATTGAGTTTTTCTCGCGAAACCAGAGATAGAGGTGTTTCCTAAGGCCGATACATCAAAACTCTTTTGAAGCCATGGTGCTTTGAATGGACATTGGAACCTATTCTCACAACTTTGTAAAATTTCTTTTATGGAGTAATTTAAGGAAATTACTTGTTCTGTTCATCATTATCTTCTGTGGGATTGAAGCAAACTATAAACTTTGTTTTTAGTTTATGCTTCATTTCTTATGATCAGAGTATTTTAAAATTTATTTTGAAAGATAATGATTGCTGTTGCATTTGATCTATCAGCTGATATTGATTTACTTTGCAGAATTAAAAGCATCTAACATTTTTTTCGTGATCTTAATCCATTAATTTGTAAGAGCTTTTAAGTTTTGTTTTTAGCATGTAATAGTTTGATTGTGAGACTGTTCTTCAATTTAAATTATTATATGTTTATCTTTTAAATGCAAGATGAATTAATATTAATTTTAAATCATGCTCTTGGCCAAGGTAGGTAGTCTGCATTTAGGTTATCATAGAATAGAATTAGGATCTACTATTTTCTGCATTTAGCTTAAGATAATCTTTAGCATTAGTTAGTCGTTCAGTTAAATTTCTCTGATTCGTTAACAGTTGGGTTTGGGTAAACTTGGCACACACCCACCTTAGAGAGACTTTCTATTCTGAGAGCACATCATACAGGCAGCAGGTTCTTGATCCTATGAAGGACAATTACTTTAAACACATACAAGATTGCATTAAGTCGAGTGTGTGGGTTGTCTTTCTGTAAGTTGTCCTAGGACAGTTTTTTCGGCCAATAGATCCCTGTAGCTAGTTTTTTGTTGCTTTGTAGTCTCCTTTGCCACTATGAATATAATTTTTCCTTGGTGCTTACCAATTTTTTTTTTCACACCTTAGTGGACCCCTCTTTCCTAGGGCGCCCTCCTTGGGAAGATATTCCCTCACATTTATCTGTTTTGGTCATTTATGAGCCCCTTTCCTAGTTATTAAGGGTTGTAATATGTTTTCTAGCTTCCACTCTTACACTATGCATTGATGATCCTATTTGTGTGCTTCCATGATATTTATGACTCTATTGGATGCCTTCTCTCACATATTTTTCCCTCCTTTATGTTTTGTAACCCCCTTTATCCATTAGTGTGACTACATCTGCTCTTCATGGCTCCACTCCTTAGTTTTTGGTAACTCCTCCTCATGGTGCCAATTTAGGAAAGGGAATATTTTCATTAATCCACCACTCCAGTCATTCAAGTTAAGTCTCCATGATGAATTTGTTGCTACTGCAACTGCTTCCCCAAAAAATTTTACATTTTAGGGCCCTTCTTTCCATTTTTTATTTTAAAAGCACACTTACACTTTTTCCCAACTCAGATAAACCCCCCTACATACCTATTCTTTCTTAGAAGCTTGAGGAAAAGGATTTTCCTAATCCTGAAGTGTCATTTTGTTAAAAATCCTTAGGCGCAACCTTGGAAACATGCCTTACATACAAATTCTACTTTCGATTTCGGATTAACGGCTAAGAACTGCTATATCATGGATCAACGGTTAAGAAAAGGTAGAAGCATAATAGTGGAAGCAAAAACATTAAGTTGAAACTTCGTGAAATATTGAAAAACCGCTTTTCAGAAGGGCAAAGGTGAAAATACGGAAGAGGAAAGTTAACGTTTAATATTGAGAAATATTGAAAATCTGCTTTCTGATTTCTGTTTTCCAAAAGGGTGGAAGCGGAAAGCTAAGGTTTGAACTTCGTGAAAGATTGAATTTCCGCTTTCTAATTTCCACTTTCCTGAAGAGCAGAAGCAGAAATTTAAGGTTTGAACTTCATGAAAGATTGACTTTCTGCTTTTTGATTTCCACTTTCTGGAAGGGAGGAAGTGGAAAGGAGTAATCAAAAAATCCGAAGTTTAATTTCAGAAAATATTGACTTTTCACTTTCTGATTTCCACCTTTTAGAAGGGCACAAGCAGAAAGGCGGAAGGGGAAAGATATAATTTTAACTTGATAAAATTGGCAAACACGATTTTCACTTTTCGGAATTGAGGAAGAAGAAAGGAGCTGTCGAGTCCACATGATCTAATGGATCAATTCAAACCCTATCCATCCTTTGACATGATCTAAGTCGTTCAATCTCTTATTTTTTTTACTATGAGTCATTGGGGAAACTGGGAAATATTCCTATCAAATCTTAAATTAAGTAGAATTGATTTCCTAACAGGGCACTAGTCATTATTTTTGTTTTGTTTAATAATTGACACATATCATTAAACTTACAATTGAAAATATGGTGATTAGACGTTGCAGTATCATTGGAAAATTATTGTTGTCTCCATATTATATATATCTCTCATGATGTTTCTTTATATATCACTAGTATTATTGTTCACCAAGTTAGGATGGGCGCTTGCAAAATCGGGTAAAGGTTGCATATTTGGATGGATACGATTCATGGGAGATCAAGATCTACGGTCCTGAATATTTTCGTTGTTTTAACATGAAAGGAGAAATAAATGTCTCATATTGGCGGAATGTGGTAGCACCTGCACTTTTCAATGGCCAAGATTAAAGGTGGAATCAGATCTACAGTGGAGGTGAATTCCATTGATTCAACATGCTCGTGGAAAATAACTTTTGAAATCTATGAAATTGGTTAAAGGGTTGCATCTTTCAATGACTGAGATGAGGGTTTGATATATACCAACAATTGAGGTTGATTTCACATCTATAACATGCACGACGGTTAAAATATTTAGGGTCTGCGAAATATTGTAGACCCCACACCTTTGAACGGAGGATATCTTGGCAGAGATAAGATCTATGGACCAGGTGTATTTTGCAATGAGAGCATGCATGGTGGTTAAAATATTTCAGTTCTGTGAAATCTTGTAGATCCCCTATATATTATAGAATGACGGAGATCTTGGCGGAGAAATATATACGGACCAAATTTATTTCACAATGAGAACATGCATAAAGATTAGCAGGATGAAGGACTGTGAAATCGGGTAGGGGCCACATTGTTAGATGGTTAATTTTTCTCGAAGATCAAAATATACAGTTGAGGTTTATTTTTCAGTTTAAAGATGCAAGGATAAATAAAAATAAAGGATGCGAAATAAATATAAAAATTCGATGGCATCAACGATGTTGATTTCATCTGAGAAAGATATAAGGTTTAGAATAATTTTGCATGGAATACATGCTCACTCTGAGTTTGGAGATGGATTTGTGAAATTGATTGAGATAAAAGAAGATCAATGGCTTAGGAGAGGTCGTATCTAGATCCATGGTCACAGTTTGATTTCAGATGATTCTTCCAGGTGGTCTGAATAAGAATCTTGGGAGTCTCTAGGGTGATAGACTTAGATTGTAATAAATAGGGGTGTAGAGCACCATAGAAAGGAATTTGGCTGATGAAAAGAATGTTGGACTATTTTGTAAAAGAGATAAGTCTTTGCTAATAAGAGGGATCAATTTGCTGGAACAAAGGCTTGCACGAAGATTTAATTGGAATGTGTGGAATGCATACTATATAACTATTTCTTCTTGCTTCTATACATCATACAGTGAGATTGTTCTAACCTCTTGGAACTATTTCCTTGGTCATGAATGGTCTATTGTCTGTATAAATGTCTGTGTTGACAGGGTAATAAATGGTTTAATTATATCAGAGCTACCTTTGGTATTATTTCTACTGTGAATATGATTATTGTGTTGGTACAACTATCTGTTAGAATTTTATGAGCATTTACAGTATATTAATCTGAACTGTAAATTTTCTCCCTAGAAGGGGATAGAATAGTTTAGTTTTAAATCTAGGTTAGACCTGCATTTAGCTTAGGCATCTGCATTTCATTCTTTAAACAAAAAACATGTAAATGGTGTAGTGGGAGGTAACCAATAAAATATTTATAGAACGTAATCTATTGTAGCCAGAACCGTAAACCAGGAAGATTCCCCACACCAAACGATGGACTATCTAATTGGGATTGTTTACCAAGGAGAATCCCTACTATCTAGTACCTGGGAATTTTCTCGAAATCAACAGATTTGGCACTAGAAGGAGGGAATCCAGTGCATGGATGGTAGAGGAAATCCATTTTTTAGAGAAGATTACACTTGAACAACATTAGAAAATACTTTCCCTGAAGTTCTTTTTCCTGAATTTAAAGAACAAGAACATATAGGTTCTATTAAAGAAGAATCAAAATGTTTATATGATGTTCTGTTTGACGAAGTAGATCAGTTTAGGAGACATACAAGATCCTATGTCAAGAAACTTGGGGGTTTAAAATTTATTTCCACGTTACCTAAAATGAAGGCTTCCAAGAAAGTAGCCTCATACATTAAGGATTCAACTCTTATGGAAAATTTGGAAGAACTGGTAGATATATCCATTGAAGACATTGTTCAGCCTTTGGATCAATTGAATCCAGAATCCCCTGCAGTTTCTGTTTTCAGTCAGTCTCCACCACAGTCTCCACCTTGAATTATGGCTGGAAATGTTAATCAACCCACATGGAGAGCAAGAACACCACTCAACCTGGTTGCTCCATTGCATGATTTACCTAAACACCCAGAAAGAGTGTTACCAAAATTTGATCTTGGAAAGGCTATTTCTATTGAATATTACTTAAAGAGATTTTATGTGGCTTTGAAACTTTTGACCTTGACTATGAAGATGTGGTTTGTAGACTTTTTTCAATATACTTTTGAACCTAAATCATCTTCATGGTACTTTAGTTTGCAAATTAATTCAATAGTAAATTGGGATATTTTTGAGAAGGCATTCTTAGGTAAATTCGGAAACCAGAAAACTGCAAACACTCTCATGAAATAATTACGGTCTATGAGGATGGAAAAGGAAGAAAAGGTCCAAGACTTTAATTAGAGATTCACCACTTTATTGAATAGATTTAGTGCTGCAACAAAACCAACTGAAGAGTCCCTAGTAGAATATTATACTACAACATGCTATCTACCAATAGCAACGTTTGCAAAAAGGGATGGTAAAGTTAAATTGGTAGAAAAATATGAAGAATCCAAGAAGATAGAGGCATATCTGGATAGTATAGCAAGGCATACTCTAGAGCTTGAGTTGAAACATACCACAAGAAAAATGTCTTTGTTGTTAACTAAGCCCAAACAAGAACACTCTAATGAGCTAGAAAATGTGGTGAAAATGGTGCAGACTCTTTGTCAAACAAGGTAGTGGACTTGAAAAAGGATAAGGAAGTTAGTTCTTATAGACATCCATTAAACCATTATTATAAAAAAGGAAGAGAATGAATAACCCCAACCACCTGTAATTAATTCTGTTGTTTTAAATGTTAATAAAGTAGGCATGGATAATTTATATACTTTTCACCAAGAAAATCATTCTGGAAAAAGTTGTCCACAGTAGCTAAATTCAATGACTCTGGTTATGATTCAATTGTTAGATACCTAGCTGGAAGATCCCGAAGAAGAAAGAGCCCAAACTAACGATCTTGCAGAGACAAATGAGGAAACCATAATGGTTCTATGGAATTGGGCACCAACATTAGGATTAAATGAAGATGAGCAAAGTGAGGAAGTCCAAACATCACTGATAAATGTTACAACTAAGAGTAAAGTACCAGTGGGGGATCAAAGCTTAGTGCTGCTTAAAGTAAGAAATATAAAAGAAACCTTTGAGAAAATTATCATTACTACCCAAACACAACAAAAGGTTAATTCAAAAGGCATGAAAGAAACTTACCCAACAATTAATAAACTTGTGGAAAGTTTGGCAAATAAAAAAAAGACTACTAAAGAATGGGACACGGGATATGATATTGTAGGGGATAGGGGACATTAAGAAAACAAAATCAAACATCTATTTATTTGAATTATGTAATTTTCCTCATCAAAGAAGGAAACTTCTAGAATCTTTAGATCCACAGCCCACCAGTATCCCAGAAGCCATTGAATCTGATGATGAAGTAAATGAAGCAAGCATTGGAGGAATATCTAAATCTCAGACTTTACCTTTTCTGCTATCATTTGAGATTTTTAATCATAATTGTTTGGTAGATTCCGGGGCTTCATCAAATGTCATGCCACTTTCAATATGTAAAAGGATTAATGGCCAACCCACACCATCTCCATCTCGAATAATTAAATTAGACAAATATGTTGTCAAAGTCATAGGGGAAATGAAATATCTTTTGATTCGTTTGTCTACAGATCCCAAAGTTTTTCAGTTTATAGATGTTATGGTAGTGGATATACTGGAAGCATATGGATTAATTTTAAGTAGGTACGGGTGAATGAAACTAAATGGTTACTTTGCAACTGACTAGTCTCGCATGTGGATGCCATACAAAAATATTCAAAACCAAATTAAAATACTGAGGGAAACACATATGAATTAGTATAATATAACTCAGTTAGAAGGGAAGAACGAACATGTGAACTTCTCATATTCAGTTTTTGGAAATCAGTTTTTGGAGGTTGAACTAGGAAACTATCGAGCCAAACAAGTTAGTCAGAAATCAGATAGGCAGTCTGATCTTCTTTAATTCTCACGGGCTAATGAAATTGATTGTAATATAATAGACTTAGTTATTAATGCAGGAGATGCTACTAACTCTATAGATTTAGAAGATATGTTTTGGATTTTAAATTTTGATGTAGAATGCACAAATAACACTACTGGGTATGAAGCTCTAGGCCTGAAAAGGGATATTGAATTAAATGTAAAAGATCTAAATTTTTTTGGTAATTTTGGAGAAAATCCTTTTCAACAACAACTCATAGAAACACACCCTAAAATGGATCCTTTGATCCAAAAGGAGCTGAGGAAGCTTGGTTATGTTCTCAAGTATTACTTTACCTAGGTTCTAGAAATCCTTTGTACATAAATAAACTTGCTTTTATTGATTTTGTTTTCCTATTTGTTTATTTCCTGTTTGTTTCACCTTATTCATAGGCTTAGTTTGATTTATTTTAATAAACTATCTCAATTTTTGGTTCTTGGAAGTATAGGCATCTGATTAAACTCAAAATCTTTGGATGTCAGAAATTGCGTATGGGAAAGAGAAAATGGTAAAGTTTGATCATAATGAGATTCTTTAACTACTGACAGATGATGGAAAGGGAAGCTAGTCTTCAAGCCCACATTTGAATCATTATAACCCCTGTGAAATAACCAAAAAAAATCATGAGGTTTGGAGTATTATCTTGGGGTTTCATCCATTCTCACATTAATACCTGTCTCGGGAAGCATATCATGATGGAGCCATGGAAAGGAAGCGGGTCTGATGGATGTATGGTATTCAAATTGATCCCATTGCTACAAATCAAAGAGGCCAAAAGGATTAGATTTAAAAGTCATTTTTCTGAAATATTCAAACTTCAATTAAAGAAATGATGTTGAAGAAATAAATCATCAGACAAAAAGGGTTGTCAAAACAACAAATATCAGCAAGGTTCTTCTCCGTCCATGTGCATGATGAGCAAAAAAAATTGTCACTCACACAAAAGGACATTGTGGATGGAAGAACTTGTACCAAATTCTCAAAGTAAAAGAAGAAATCAAGGAAGACTTACAAGACATTTTCAGTCATAAAGAAAGCATCAAAATAATGCTAATAGCATGGGAATGAGGAACAAATGAATACATATTTATTACTCTGTTATGATACTATGGATTCTTATCTGGTGGTAACTTAAATACAAGGGGTAAAATGAACTTCATACTCTGGCCCCATGAGAGTTATCAAGACACTGAACCGTTTGATTACCTTACTCCGAAAGAAATGGTATCATATGTGATGCTTGAAATTTGCATCCTTAAATAAATCTGGTTTAAAGAAGTCTCGGGAAATAAATTTTAACTAATCATTGAAACATTCACAGTACAATACCATATGGCGATCTTGTTGTTCAAAGAAGGTTTTTCTAGAGATCTGTGTTCACCAAGTAGTCGCCAATTGTTGATGCTGCAACTGCTTCCCCAATTTTTTTTACATTTTAGGGTTCCTCCTTCCATTTTTTATTTTAAAAGAACACTTACACTTGTTTCCCAACTCAGATAATCCCCCTACATACCTAGTATTTCCTAGAAGCTTGAGCAGAAGGATTTTCCTAAGCCTGAAGTGTCATTTTGGTAAAAAATACTTAGGCGTGACCTTGGAAACATGCCTTACATAAAAATTCCTCTCTCAATTTCAGATCAATGGTTGGGAGTCACTTCTTCATGGATTAAGAGTCAAGAAAAGGTGAAAGCGGAATAGTGGAAGTAGAATAGCGAAAGCAGAAAGATTAAGTTGAAACTTCGTGAAAGATTGAAAAACCGCTTTCCGATTTCCTCTTTCCAGAAGGGCAGAAGAAGAAATGCAGAAGCTAAAAGTTAACGTTTAACTTTGAGAAAGAATGAAAATCCACTTTTCGGAAGGGCAGAAGCGGAAAGTTAAGGTTTGAACTTCGTGAAAAATTGACTTTCCGCTTTCCGCTTTCTACTTTCTAGAAAGATAGAAGTGGAAAAGCCAAAGTTTAATTTTGGAAAAGACTGACTTGCCACTTTCTGATTTGCGCATTCTGGAAGGGAGGAATTAAAAAGGCAGAAGCGGAAAGGTATAATTTTAACTTGATAAAATTGGTGAGCCTGATTTCATCTTTCCGGAAGGGCAGAAACGAAAAAGAGATGTCGAGGTCGCATGACCTAACAGATCAAATCAAACCTGATCCATCCTTTGAGATGATATGAGTCGTTTAATCTGTGATTGTTTTTTACTGTGAATCATTGGGGAAACTAGGAAATCTTCCTCTCAAAGCTTAAATTAAGTAGAATTGGTTTCCTAACAAGGAGCTAGTCATTATTTTTGTTCTGTTCAATAATTGACACATATAATTTAAATTACAGTTGAAAATACGGTGATTAGTTACAGTATCATTGGCAAATTATTGTTGTCTCCATATCAAAAATATCTCTCATGATGTTTCTTTATATATCATAGGTATTATTGTTCACCAAATTAGGATGGGAAATTGTGAAATCGGGTAAAGGTTGCATCTTTGGATGGATGAGATCCATGGCAGATCAAGATCTACGTCCCTGAAGATTTCTGTTGTTTTAACATGAAAGGCTCGAAATAATGTCTCAGATTGGTGGAATGTGGTAGGACTTGTAATTTTCAATGGCCAAGATCAAAGGTGGAATCAGATCTATGATGGAGGTAAATTCTATTGATTCAACATGCTCTTGGAAAATAACTTTTGAAATCTGTGAAATTGGTTAAAGGGATACATCTTTCAATGGCTGAGATGAGGGTTTGATCTAGACCAATGATTGAGGTTGATTTCACAGCTAGAACATGCACGGCGGTTAAAATATTTTGGGTCTACGAAATATTATAGACCCTGCACCTTTGAATGATGGAGATCTTGGTGGAGATAATATCTATAGAACAGGTGGATTTTGCAATGAGAACATGCACAGTGGTTAAAATATTTTGGGTCTGTGAAATATTGTAGACCTCGCACCTTTGAATGACAGAGATCTTAGTGGAGAAAGATCTACAGACTAGGTTGATTTCACAATGAGAACATGCATGAAGATTAGCAGGATGAAGGACTCTGAAGTCAGGTAGGGGCCACATCATTGGACAATTAAGATTTCTCGAAGATGAATATCTATGGTTGAGGTTTATTTCGTAGTTTAAAGATGCGAGGAGAAATTAAAATCTGGGCTGTGAAATAAAGATAAAGAGTGGATGGAATCAATAGTGTATATTTCATCTAATAAAGATCTAAGGTTCAAAACCATTTCACATAGGAGACATGCTCACTCTGAGTTTGGAGATGGATTTGTGAAATTGGTTGAAATAAAAGAAGATCAACGGATTGGGAGAAGTCGTATCCAGATCCATGGTCATAGTTTGATTTCATATGATTCTTCCAGGTGGTGCGAATAAGAAGCTTGGGAATCTATAGGGTTATAGACTCAGATTGTAATAAATAGGGGTGCATAGCACCATAGAAAGGACTTTGGATGGTGAAAACAATTTTTTACTATTTTGTAAAAGAGCTAAATCTTTGCTAATAAAAAGGATCAATTTGCTGGAACAAAGGCATGTGCAGAGATTTAATCAGAATGTGTGGAATGCATAATGTAGAACTATTTCTTCTTGCTTCTGTATATCATACATTAAGATTGTTCTAACCCCCTTGAACTATTTCCTTGGTTGTGAATGGTCTGATGTCTGTATAAATGTCTATATTGATAGGATGATAAATAGTTTAATTATATAAGAGCTATATTTGGTATTATTTTTGCTGTGAATGTGATTATTGTTTTGGTACAAATATCTGTTAGAATGATATGAGCATTTACAGTATATTACTCTAAACTCTAAATTTTCTCCCTGGCAGGGGATAGAATAGTTTAGTTTTAGATCTAGATTAGCCTTCATTTAGCTTAGGAGTCTCCATTTCATTCTTTAAATAAAAATAATATAAATGGTGGACTAGGACGTAACCAATAAAATATTTAAAGAACTTAATCTACGATATCCAGAACCGTAAATCGAATGAATTCCCCACACCAAATGGTGGACTATCTAATTGGGATTATTTACGAGGGAGAATCCCTAATGTCTATTACCTAGGATTTTTCCAGGAATCAACAAAATCTTAAACCTTACCTCTCTCTAATTTGAGTTGATCTCTTTGGGTTAGAGTTGGACTCCTTTTGTTATAAATTCATATGCCCTCTCCTTGTTGAATTTAATCTTGAGCTTTAGACCATGTGACTTGTGCTATCTATACATGTTGGGAATGTTGATAGGATTGGGAGTGTATTGAGACTTAGATTTAATCTATTTGTTTTCTCTTTGCTTCCATTATATCACTCTATTAGTGCAATTTCTCACATGGGAATTCAGGAAATGAGAATGACGATCTAGGTCATATCCCATAGGTAGTGGAAACATATTAGAAAGTAGTAGTGAGAAGCATTGTGGTTCTTGGAATAGGTAGTTCCTAGAGTTGCTAGACTAAGTGTTCCTCTACCTATGGATCCATGGTTTCAGCTTGGGGTTGACCTGTTCAAGCGAGGAGGGCTTGGTGGTGTCTACAGTTGGGAAGAAAGTCGTCCTTCTACAACCACTTTTCCATATCTTGAGATAAGTATTTCTCATATGATTTTATTTATGTTTTAACATATTATTATGGTGATTATGTGCAAAGGTGGATGAATTGAATTATCTATATGATTGATTATTGTATTTCATAATTTGGTTACAGGTAGAATGGACTCCGTAGGATTCTAATTTGAGATGATATCTGTTCTCATCATCTTTCTCTTCTTCAAAACCTGTAACTATGTCTCTACAATACTGGGAGGGGTGCAAACATATGTTATGGTTCACCGATATCTATTTATTTTTGTGCTTTGGAACTTATTCCATTGTGTTTGGAACAACGTTTCTAGTAAGGATGGCCTTTTGTTTCATCAAAAAATATTTTTAGATGACCAAGTTATGTTCGTTTTGGTCCAACAATTTTCTCGGTGCCAGGTAGAGAGCACCAATTGTTATATTGGAAATGTTCTATGCATGATTTTGATCCTAATTGCATATATGATTTTTGATCATGTAATCTAAATTTAATATTGATTGATGGATGGAGGGATGCAACCATGCAATCTAAAATGTATTAGTGAAAAATGGTTGTAGAGGACGACCATTGGGAGGTAATTTTGTGGGCTATGATTGCAACCGGTGATTTTTATTCTTCTTTGGTTGTGGTGTGGTTGTAGTTTACATCATACATATGTTTCTTGATGTATGTTTTCCTTAGTTTTTATCTTCACTGAAATCACACACCGAACAACACCGCAAGCTAATTAAACCTGCAAACAATTGACGACACAATACTTGTTGTTGACACTTTCATAGGTAGTCATGTTGAATCTTGTGGAGTCCTGTGGTGAATTTAGTTAAAAAGTGTAAATACTAATTAATTCAATTTTTTTAATTATTATTATTTTTTAAGGTTTTATTTAAAGTTTTTTAATAATTTATAATGTTAATTATAGTGTGAAAATCTCAATTTTAAGATTTAAGATTTTAACCTAATAATAAGAATTGTTATATATATGTAACTTTAATTTAACTTAATTAGAATAGCATTTAATATTTTAATTAAAACTAAGACACGCTCAATCCTAAACAGACTGGCAATGGATTGCTTGTGTCTACATCTAAACCTTGCCAACACCATCAGCTTCGACCTTTGGATGAGGATCATATCTAGACTGGTGTCCAGTCCAATGCCCAATATGTCAAAATCACCACACAAAAGACTAAAAAATTCAAGTGTCTACGCAACAATAAGGAAGACGACCTGCGCAGCAATAAGGGAAACACCCTACACATCAAGATGAAAAACACCCTGTGCAATGAGTATGAAAGAAATTGGGACGCTCGGAGAAGTGACAACATAGACAATGATCTGCGAAGTGGGTATGATAGCAGTGAACGGAATGGCAATTTGGTGAGACCCAACATGGTCAACCTCTTTGATTTCGAACTCAACGAAGCAACCAAAGAGATATTAGAACGTGGTTTGAACTTTGTTGTAGCTCCTTCCTCCATCCCGCATGAATAAATCATCTATAGAATAGAATACGCAATCCTTTACCTTCCTGATGATGAAGCAGAAGCAGTACGACAAGACTGTGCATTCTCCTTAAGAAAGGAGAGAAAACATAGAACTAACATCAGCAAGGAGGAATCATTAGCTCTTAACAAACTTAAAATGAATAAGGATATCATGATCTTAAAAACAGATAAGGGAAAAACTACCATCATCCTAAAAGCTAATGACCGTAAAAATCTTGTCATACCACACATCTACAGTCTCCCAAAAATACACAAATATGGTTGTCCAATGAGACCAATTGTTAATACTATCGGCTCACCATCCTATGGGTTGGCTAGGTTACTTGTAGAAAAACTCAAACAGTTGGTTGGTCCCTCTCTATCGTTCATTAAAGACTCATCCCACTTCATACAAAATATCAAGACTATGAGTTTGAGATAATCCGATATCCTGGTAAGCTTCGATGTGGTCTCTCTTTACACTAAAATACCAGTCAATGAAGTTGTCAACATAATAAAGGAACTCACAGATGAGGAAACAACAAACCTGGTTAAGGTGTGCCTAGCTTCTACCTACTTCAGTTTCTGAGGTGATATCTATGAACAAACTCATGGCGTGGCCATGGACTCCCCACTTTCCACAGTTGTTGCAAACATTTTCATGGAACATTTCAAAGAGAAGGCCATCAACGCCTTCTCCCACAAACCAAAACAATGGAGACATTACGTTGACGACACAAACTTCATTTTTCCCCATGGAAAAGATAAGCTCAACGAATTCCTCATACACATGAACAACCAATCGAAACATATTAAATTCAAAATGGAAACTAAAGTAGATGGTAGACTCCCATTCCTTAACGTCCTTATTACTAGGAATGAAGATGGATCACTAGCACACCAGGTGTATCGAAAGAAAAAGCACACAGACAGGTATATACATGCAGACTCTCATCATCACCCCGCTCAAAACATTGGCATTCTTAACACCCTAGCCACTAGAGCCAAATGAATCTCTGATCCTACACACCTTGAATAAGAACTTGAACATTTGACCAAAGTCTTCATAAACAACGACTATAACACTAAGAAAATAAAAAAATAAAAACTATTTGTAATACACAAGGTACAAAACTGAAAACCCGAAGAAAAGAAGATGTCACTAAGACTATTAAACTTCCTTACATACAAGGTACTACCAATAAAATTTCCAACATCCTACGAAAGAAAAATATCAGGGTCACCTTATCCTCCCTAACACTTTACGACGCTTTCTCGACCACACTAAAAATCAAACCGACCCTAAAAGAAACAAAGGGGTATACTCCATCCCTTGCACCCATGGGAAAGTTTATATTGGTGAAACGGGTCAATCAATCCAACTAAGACTTAAGGAGCACAGTGCTGACATTATCCATGAACGCACTAAGAAAAATGCAGTAGTTGAGCACTCTCTCACTTCCAAACACCACATCTGTATTGAAGATGCAAAGTTCATTGTTGGGATTGATCATTACAAGAAACGACACGTGAGAGAAGCCATCGAGATCGAGAATCACCCAAAAAACATCAACAGAGACGATGGGTTTAAATTAAGCAAGTCTTGAACACCTATCATCACCTTAATAAAAAACTCGCAACTTGAAAACCTAGTTATAAACCCCAACCTTAAAAGCCTAGTCTAAAAGCATTTTTTAACCCTTCCCACCCTTCCTAAAACGCCTCACTTAACCTTAAAAAACTTTGAATTTTAGTGCTATAGATCAATTTTAAATATCTTTTAAGAAAATTTAAATTAACTTAGGAATACTTTAAAATATAATTTAAACTATAATAATACTAGATAACTTAGCTTATATAGTAAAGTATATTTTAAACTTAATAATTATAGATTTTAATATAAAACACTTTACTCCTTTAATAAACATTTTACTCCTTATTGCGTCGAGAGGCACTCTACAGATACAACCTAGTACGGGGAGATCTTGTAACGTTAAGTAACGTTACATAACGTTATGTCAGCTACAAATGATATTGCATGTTATGATGAAGATTTTTTAACCTTATGTAACATTATGTCGGCTATAAATAATTTTGCCGATTATAAAAGAGATAAACACCAAAAAATAATACACAATAAATTTTAGAATTTAATCCTCACTACCATTTCTTACACAGCCACACATTGAGAAGAATACTTATGTTGCAAGATCACTTCGATAACTGGCAACGGAATCCTAATACTCGTACCATTTCGTGATCAAACTATTCTATCAAGCAACAGGGCAAAACCTTTTAACATCTCTCGATATCGTGCACTAAAAAGAATTTTGTTTCTGTAAAACCATTTTCCTGCGAAACCTTCTGATGAAATCTTCTGCTAAACTGTCCATCTCCTCCTCCATAGAGCATGTAGACATTCGCCATCCCGCTGTAACAGAAACAAAATTTCTATGGAACTTATCACACGACATCTATAAATAATGAACATTTTGTCTCTATATAGTAACGACTAAAATTTAAAAGACCCCTGGCCCGTAGTAACCGCTAATTATTCTGAAAGAGAGCAGCAAGATGAACACATTTCAAAGGAGTGGAGCTAAGGGTTTAAAACACTGAATTTTCAATGCAATGTAGCAAAAGAGGCGGCAAAATGCAGGTGGAGAAAAAGGGATTACTTCTCAAAGGTGAGTTTCGGCTTCGAAACCTGTTAAATTTTAGCCGGTTACTATATAGAGACAAAACTGGAGTTTGTCTATATATAGTAACCCGCTAAAATTTGATATAGAACCCCTGGGCTGCAGATATTAATCGCCCCGCTGAGATAAAAATCCTCTCGAATAATGCCTTGCAGATCGTCTTGGGAAACAGTAGTTGTTGCCGAATTCCATCCTATAGATGATATTGGTTGCCATGGTCGACACCACCTTGCTCACTTCCTCCCTCACGGAAAATTTGAGGTCGTGGGTTTTCAAGAACTCTTCGGCCATCTTCGTGGAAGAGACCACCACGGTCGGCACGGAGCCAAGAAGCAGGAACATGAGGGGGCCGTATTATCCTTCAGATTTCTGTGAGGAATTTTAGCCAACATGTGAAGATTTCCCATTATCGACAAAGCAAGAGGCCTAGGGGTAGCCGCTTTGCAGGTCTTTGGAGAATTATGACCATGAAAAGCCATGTTGTAACGAATAGCATTACAAAAGCGAACAAGATATAGGCATTCAAGCCGCATCAAACTACTCCATCGAAACCCATTTTTGTGATCGTAGTAGGCTACTGCAATTGCTATGCCCATCTCCTCCTGCCTGTAGCCCTTGCATGTAATATCTTTTTAGTTTTACACTTAGTGATAAGAAGAAAAAATTGAAGTAAAATAATAATCAAAAGATTAAAAAATAAAATAGAAGAGAACAAAATAAACAACAATTGCATTTCAGACATTTTGTGAAGTGAAAAATCATTTAAATTTGAAAAAGACGTCATCATCTACAATTGCATTTTAGACATTTTGTGAAGTGAAAAATCATTTAAACTTGAAATGCATATCATCATCTTCTTTCATGAGGTAGTTTTAAAATCACTGCCAAACTTTTAGAATTGAAGGAAGTCCTTAAATCACTCCCAAACTTTTAGGATGAACGGAAAAAATGCATGGAGAGCAACAAACCATGTTTAATTAACAAACAGTTAATTTTAAATAAAAATAATTTATGATTTATAATTATAATTTAGTAAAAAAAATTAGTTAAAAAAATATTTATAATTTAAATATGTAAAACTGATTTATTATTTGAAATAAAAGAAAATGATTAAAGATAAATGGAAAAATGTATGGAGGACAATCAGCCATGTTTAATTAATAAACAGTCATAATTTAAACAGAAAAAAACTATACTCTATAATTATAAAAGTAATAAAAATCTAATTAAAAATATATTTATATATTCAATGTGTAAAACTGATTAATTATTTTCTTTATAGGCACTTTACAACCCAGTATTTGGGAGATATTGTAACATTACATAAGGTTATGTAACGTTATGTTTATTTTTATTAATAAAAAATAAAATTTTAATTATATGTCAAAATAAATGTCACCCACAAAAACAACTTAATGTAGGGAGATGTTGTAATCTTCCCATCTAACAAAACAATGAAAAAGTAAAAATTTAATTATCCCTAAAAAAATGTGGTTGGGGAAAAAAACACAATCCGGAGGAGATGTTGTAATGTTCCTACCTAACAAAATAATAAAAAATAAAAAATTGAATTATCCCCCAAAAAATGTTGGCCTTGCACATGATTTTAAAACCATGTGCAAGGCCTCGTAAACAACCCATGGTTTTATTGTACATGGTTTAGGAGGGCCTTGCAAATGGTTTTAAGACCATGTGTAAGGCCTCCTGAACAACACATGGTTGTAAGAGGGCCTTGCATATGGTTTTAAAAGCATGTATGGAGAAATGTTTTAATGTTGGTTCCTAACAAAATAAAAACTAACAATAAATATTATATATAGGTCATAAATAATATTAAATATTAATAATAAAAATATTATATGTGGACCTTAAATAAAAAGATGTGTCTTTTGGTTTGAATCAAATTAATGGTTATATATAGGACACACAAAAGTTGATAGTTCATTAACTGAGAAGAGGTTTGCACCTAGAGAGATTTGATCCCACTCCGCCCTTGATAGAGCCTAGGATTTGGGTCTATGATGGTAAAAATTTAAATTAAAAAAAATTCAATACCATTCTAATAAAATTAAAATCCTTATTTCACTTTATTATTTTAATTTGGTTATAATTTATTGTTTAAATTGAATTTTATAAAGTCTTAAAATTGAGATTTTCACACTTTAATTAAAATTATAAATTATTCAAAAAATTAAATAAAACCTTAAAAAATAATGATAATTATAAAAAAATTCAATTAATTAGTATTTACACTTTTTAACTAAATGATAAAAACAAAGCTGACAACGGCTTTATTTAAACTTAGAATTGATATAAAAAAAATTCATTATTTAAATAAAAAAACCTAGGTCATAATTGACAAGATGAGATCCTTCACACCGTATCTCCTGAAGAAGGGTTGCACTAGTCTGCCCGAAACGTTGAGAAGTTCCATAATTCACCACAGGACTCCACAAGCTTCAAAAGAATTAATATATTTATAGATAACCATATTCTCATTGAATGTTGAATTATTAAGTCATATATGAGGATTATGACTTAACAAATGTGGAGTATGAGGATTACCCCAACATTGTCTTTTTCATAGGAACAAGATGTTAGCTAATATTATGGTGTCTTGGATATTTCTACTTTCCTACCTAATTATCCCTTTTTCTCCAAAGAATGATAGTTTTGCAGTGAAAAGGGATAAAAACAAAGAGTGGTATTCCACAACAATCCAATACCAAAAGGTTTGGGCTATCTTGCAATCCCCCAAACAGAATTGTTTTTATGTATACCACACAAGAACTATCCATAAGTCATGTGCAATAAGGTCTATCTTTGATTGTTAAGTTAATATTAGGGACTAGCCACCTAAGTACTCTACACTTAGATGAGCAAGATTTCCAGATGTCTTGAAATCTTTAAGCTCGTATAACCCATCATCGTTGAACCTATATGCAAATAAAAAAACAAAATTGAATCTTTAATTAAAATTATTTTGTTCAATACACAAAGAAAGATCTCCCATGAAACAATCTCCAATCCTCATAAACATACCGTTTTCTATCCAAACTCACCTAGGTTAGGATATCATTAAAAATGGCCTTACAAAGATCTCCCATCCTCGTAAACATACCCTTTTCTATCTACACTCAAGACCTTACCAACCTACATAATCTACATGATAGATAAAGATAAACTATTTTTAAAAGCCTTGATCAAAGGTTAAGGTTATCCCATGTATAAAAACCTTTATTGCCAACTTCTCTATATCAAAAGAGGTCTTCACCCTCAAATGGTTGTTACAATGAATAATGTAGTTTGTACATGTAAGAAGAATGATGATGTATTATGAATGTCATTGAATAATTTTAAGGAATAAAGTATGTTAGTTTTGTACCTAGGAATTTGTTCCCTAAGTGACTTTTTGCCTAAGTCACTTAGAAAAGGGGAAAAAGGTGACTCTCACATTAAAAGCTACTTAATGAGACTTTATAAAGTTAAAGTCACTTTTTGATAAATTTAAGTGGGTGAGTAAATTTATTTAAGTGATTTAAATAAATGTGATTTTTACTCTCATTGAATCTTAGCCATTGGATTGGATCTTTCTCCACCATTGGATTAGATTCCCGCTTAGGGTTTAGACAAAAAGGGTTGAGGGAGGCAAAACACTTCACTTTTTCATTTTTTGGAGAAGGAGAGACTGAGCTGAGAGAGAAGGAGGTCGAGCTAGGGCATTGGCACGATTCCCAAGAAGAGAGACTGCACAGAAATTGAGGGTGTACGAACTGCATTTAATGCTACACAAAAATCGAGACAGAGGTACGGACTGCATTTAATGTTGCACAATTTTCGAGGTGTACAGACTGCATTTAATGCTGCACGGTTTTCAAGGTGCACGGATTCCGTACAGTACGGATTTTGGCACAGTTTTCTAGGCACATTTTTGGCACAGAGATCGAGGTAAACTCTGCACAGTTTTCGAGATAAAACAGGGCACAAAAATCGAGGTCGTACAGTTGTACAGACTACTGTTATTTTTCTGCACAGTTTTGAAGGCTTTGCTGGGCACGTTTTTCAAGATTTTGAGATGAAATCTTGGGTGGAGATAAGTTAAATTTTCACTGTATTTTTGTTCTGATATTTTGCTGAAGATAATCAAATCTCTCTCTCTCTCTCTCTCTAACTGGTTTTCCCCGTGGGGGTTTTTCCAGGGCTTGATTTTGGCCAAAAATCTCTGAGTCTATCAGTTTTATGGTGTGATTGTTAAATGTGTTTTTCAGCCTGTTAGTGTATGTTACTGTGTGTTTAATTGTTCAGTAAAATTTCATAAGTAACCTATAGCCAATGCAAAACCGGTTGTATGTGAAAACCACGAAATGTTGACATAAACCAGCAAACAGTAAAACGTAGAATTTCTTCATGGTATCAGAGCTTGGGGGCAGAAAACAGTGATAGTTTGCAGACACACAGAAATTTTCAGATCTTAGAAATTTTTAGTATTTTACCTTCTGTCAGTGGGCAGCACTTTGTTGGGTTGGTGTAGAGATGGCTATAGGTCTTAGACTAGAGGATAGGTTGGATGGGACAGGAAATTTTGTGCCATGGAAGGCCAAAATTTTAATGATACTGGAGGAGAATGAGTTATGGCCGGATATAGTTAGGAACACTACAGCTAACCCGGTTGTCATTCCCGCATCAGCAGATGCAACAGCTCTATCAACTTTCAACAAGAAGGACTGTAAAGCTAGGAGGATCATTCTAGATGCAGTTAAAGACCACATAATCCCTCACATTTCAGGCAAGACTAGGGCACACTTGATGTGGTTAGCCTTGATCAGTTTGTATGAGAGTTCTAATGAGAACAGGAATATGGTTCTCAAAGAGAAACTCAAAAGTATAAAGATGAATGGGGGTGAGGGAGTCACAGCATATATTACCAGGATTTCTGCAGTTCGGGATGAACTTGCAGCGGTTGGGGAGGTGGTATCCCCTACAGAGCTAGTACGCACAGCAGTGAACGGGGCTTTAAAGCCCTGGGGTGCATTTGTGACACGAGAGCTGCAAGGGTGCTAGATCTTATCCATTCTGACATATGCGGTCCTATGTCATCAGTGTCTTTGACAGGTTTTGAGTACTACATCAGCTTCATTGATGACTACTCCAGGAAGACCTGGATCTACTTCTTGAGGAGCAAGAAGTACCCACTTGTGTTGAGAGTCTTCCAAGGGTTCAAAGCCCTTGTGGAGAAGAAGACGGGGAGGAAGATCCGGATGTTGAGATCAGACAATGGGGGTGAGTATACCTCCAAGGAGCTCGATGCATTCTGCAGACAGGAGGGCATTCAGAGACATTTGACAGTTCCTTACACTCCTGAGCAGAATGGAGTAGCCGAGAGAAAGAACAGGTCGATTGTGGGGGCAGCCAGAGCGATGCTTCATGATCAGGGGTTACCTTTCTTTCTATGGGAAGAGGCATGTAGCACTGCATTTTATCTGCAGAACAGGAGTCCTCACAGGGCAGTGGGGAGGAAGACTCCAGAGGAGATGTATTCAGGCAAGAAGCCTGAGGTGGGCCACTTTCGCATATTTGGCTCGTTGACTTACTCTCACATCCCTTCTGAGAAGAGGATGAAGTTTGATCCCACTGCAGAGAGAGGCATATTTGTGGGATATAACGAGACTTCGAAGGCCTATCGGCTTTACTTACCTAGCCTGAGGAGAGTTGTTTTCCGGCAGGAAGTGAAGTTTGATGAGGAGACAGCCTTCAGGAAGTCTAGGGAGTTAGAGCAGGGGGAGACACCAGCTCCCACACCTCAGTTAGTACAGGCTTCTTCGATGCAGCTATCAGGTCCACAGGTTTCTGGAGTGACTGGATCACAAGGTACAGGCACAGCTTCTACAGGTTCAGTGATTCAGGTGGCTAGTACTTCAGGGACAGTTTCAGGGATAGGTTCAGGGTTGAGTCCTCAGATCACAGGTCCGTCAGGCACAGGTTCATCGGGTACTGGTCCTCGGGGTGTTGGACCTTCAGGTACTGGGACTTCCTCAGATGAGGAGAGCCCAGGACCAGTTTGGGAGGAGCATTCTTCAAGGAAGAGGAAGCCTAAGTGGCTTCAGGAGACCTTGAAAGATGCAGAGGCATTTGGTAGGCCCCACGAGCAGATCAGGACAGTGGTGGAGCCAGACATGTATGGTATGGCCCTTGTTGCAAGTCTTCGTGACTCTGAGCCATCCACATTTGAGGAGGCTTCCCAGCATCAGGTATGGAGAGATGCCATGATGGAAGAGTACCATTCCATCATGAAGAATGATGCTTGGGAGATAGTGCCGAGACCTGAGGGGAAGTCAGTTGTGACTTCCAAGTGGATTTACAAGATAAAGCATGCTGCGGATGGCAGTGTGGAGAATTACAAGGCTCAGTTTGTGGCGCGGGGGTTCTCACAGGTTGAGGGAGTTGACTATGATGAGACATTTGCTCCAGTTGCTCGGTATTCTTCTATCAGGGCAGTTATATCTATAGCAGCAGAGATGGGTTTGAAGATCCACTAGATGGATGTGAAGACTGCATTTCTCAATGGTCTTCTGCATGAGGAGGTATATTTAGAGCAGCCACAGGGATTTGAGATCCATGGGAGAGATTCTCATGTGTGCAGGCTGAGGAAAGCCTTGTACGGACTGAAGCAAGCT
>LPNX011176955.1:219472-236330 GCA_001517045.1 Pseudotsuga menziesii
TGCTTCCGAGGGTACGTTGGTGGATCCCACTTTATATCGTCATCTCATTGGGTCATTGATGTATCTGGTCAATACCAGGCCATACTTGTGTTTTGTGGTTAACACTCTTAGTCAGTTCATGGTTGAGTCTAGGAGTGTGCACTGGACTGCTGCAAAGCACATACTAAGATATCTTGCAGGTACGATGGATTATGGTCTGGACTACAAGGGTTCGGGTGGAGTCAGCTTGGTTGCGTTCACAGATTCAGACTGGGTAGGTTGTGTGAGGGATCAGAAGAGCACTTCCAGTTGTTGTTTCAGTTTGGGCTCGGCAGCAGTGTCGTGGTTTAGTCAGAAACAGAAGTCCATTGCACTGAGTTCTGCTAAGGTTGAGTATATGGCAGCCAGTCAGGCTACTTGTGAAGCACTGTGGCTTCGCAAGTTATTGGTAGATTTATTTGATCAGCAGCTTAGGCCTACGGTGATCTATTGTGACAATCAGAGTTGCATTCAGCTCTCTGAGAATCCAGTGTTTCATGACAAGTCGAAGGACATTGATATCAGGTACCATTTCATCTGTGACTATGTTCAGAGAGGGCCAGTTGAGCTACAGTATATATCCACTGATGAGCAGGTAGCAGACATTCTGACGAAGTCTTTGGGGAGGGGGAAGTTTGTCTTCTTCAGAGATAAGTTGGGAGTGGTGCAGAACACCTTCCTCGGTAAGAGGGAGTGTTAGTTTTGTACCTAGGAATTTGTTCCCTAAGTGACTTTTTGCCTAAGTCACTTAGAAAAGGGGAAAAAGGTGACCCTCACATTAAAAGCTACTTAATGAGACTTTATAAAGTTAAAGTCACTTTTTGATAAATTTAAGTGGGTGAGTAAATTTATTTAAGTGATTTAAATAAATGTGATTTTTACTCTCATTGAATCTTAGCCATTGGATTGGATCTTTCTCCATCGTTGGATAAGATTCCCACTTAGGGTTTAGACAAAAAGGGTTGAGGGAGGCAAAACACTTCACTTTTTCATTTTTTGGAGAAGGAGAGACTGAGCTAAGAGAGAAGGAGGTTGAGCTAGGGCATTGGCACGATTCCCAAGAAGAGAGACTGCACAAAAATCGAGGGTGTACAGACTGCATTTAATGCTACACAGAATCGAGACAGAGGTACGGACTGCATTTAATGCTGCACAGTTTTCGAGGTGTATGGACTGCATTTAATGCTGCACCATTTTCAAGGTGTACGGATTCCGTATAGTACTGATTTTGGCACGGTTTTCTAGGCATATTTTTGGCACAAAAATCGAGGTAAACTCTGCACAGTTTTCGAGATAAAACAGGGCACAAAAATTGAGGCCGTAAAGTTGTACGGACTGCTGTTATTTTTCTGCACAGTTTTCAAGACTTTGCTGGGCATGTTTTTCAAGATTTTGAGATGAAATCTTGGGTGGAGATAAGTTAAATTTTCACTGTATTTTTGTTCTGATATTTTGCCGAAGATAATAAAATCTCTCTCTCTCTCTAACTGGTTTTCCCCGTGGGGGTTTTTCCAGGGCTTGATTTTGGCCAAAAATATCTGAGTCTATCATTTTTATGGTGTGATTGTTAAATGTGTTTTTCAGCCTGTTAGTGTATTTTACTGTGTGTTTAATTTGTTCAGTAAAATTTCATAAGTAACCTACAACCAATGCAAAACCGGTTGTATGTGAAAACCACGAAATGTTGACATAAACCAGCAAACAGTAAAACGCAGAATTTCTTCAAAGTAATTATTGTACGTGCACATCTTATCACTATACATATGTGTCTTATGTACAGTGTACAATGGTATTTTAATAGGATCATAGAGCCATAAATTGGGTCATCTCCCCCATAAATTGGGTCATCTCATGGATTATAAATCATACTAAAAACTGAATTATGTAATCACAATCAACATGTAATACATAAAAACATCGTGTCGAGTACATTGCATAGGATTGCTCTATGTGAGTACGAGTGAGTTGTGTATATCACGTACACACACATTCTAACTAATTCTACTTGTATCTTTCCAAATCATGCAACTTAGGTGGATAATTTACGTTCAACATTTGGCATTGACACGAAGTTTTTAATTTACAACTTTATTGATCACAACAATCAAGTAGCTTGGACAAAGTGTAACACGAGAGAGTGATGTGTGGCTTGAGCAAAGTATTGTAGAAGAGAGTCAAGTGCAAAAGTGGTGAACACGCATAAGAGAGTAATGCACATAGTAATGGTGGTGATTAGCACTTAATGGCCTTGGGTCCAAAGAAGAAAATAGAGCACATTACATAAAAGCTTTTTTTTTTTTTAAGAGAGAATGAATTATACTATTGTATATAGGGGACAACTCACAACACACACTGATTTGTTTATTGTTTTTTTTAATAAGAAAAAAGACATGTAAAGCAAAGAATAAAGTAGGAAGTAAATAAGGAATAATAATGATAACTTAGGCAACAATTTGTTAATGTTATAAGAATCATATTAGTGGTCAAATCGGTCGACCTCGAGAACCGAAACCAAACTGGAATTAGGCAAAAAAATAGGAAACAAACTAGATCAAAAAATTGGTTGAGCAAAAATACATTAAATATTCTCTCTCTCTCTCTCTCTCTCTCTCTCTCTATATATATATATATATTGAAAATATGCAAAGTTTCTCATGTATATAGCAAGTAAGAGTGTATGAAACCACAATAACACTGAGTGCAATATATTGAAAATATGAAAATTTTCTCATGTACATAGCAAGTAAGAGTGTATGAAACCACAATAGCACTAAGTGCAAATACATATATGTAGAGGAGTACATCCACAAAGAGACTGAGTATACCTATAGGTTGTAGGTTGTGTGTATTGTGTAACTGTACTAATGTGACCTACATATAATGAAATGACTCGCACTCAGTCGTCAAGACTCAATAAACTCACCTCTACGCAGTAAACTCTTGATTTCGTACTCTAGAGTATGTACACAGGATCCCACATGCAAAATGTTTAACGAATAGAGAGCAAAACGAATGAGACGAAAAATTGCATGAATGATTGTGAATCGTGATTGATATAGAGGGTGGGACCTCCATTTATAATCTTAGATTGGACCATGAATTAGTTAAAAGGACAACATGCAGATTTAATTTTATATTTCATTAAAAATTTTGAGAATTCATTGATTTTAGGGTTTTTGGTGTTTCATGTATGAACCAACTGGTTACGTATGGAATCATCGGTTTAGAAAAAATCAGCTAGTTATGTATGGAACCGTCTATTTCATACATGAAACCGATTGGTTTCGTATGGATCAAGGATAATTTTAGGGGCAAATTTTAGACCAATGGGCTATTTTTCCATGTTTTTCTCCAAAAAAAGATTTGCCATTTTGCATTTTTTGAAGCCTTGTTTCACCCAATTTTGACAGGGTAAAATATTTTCACCCTAAAAATCACCAAATTATTATATAAACGATATAAAATCCATGGAAATTAAAATATTTTTTGAAAAATATCGTCAAACATTTTATAGTTGGCGTTTTAAGAATTGGTAAGATTCGCCAACATTTATACACTTTTAATAAGTATTGTTCCTTAAAATCATCCCTGGTATGGATCCAACAAAAAACAATTTGAACATGTGATTTGACCCAACATTACATGTAAACCGATCCAACCAACCCATTTGTTCAAAACTAAATGGGTTATGATAACACTACAGCCGCAACACACATTGATTTTTTTATTGCTTTCCTTGAGATGAGAGAATAAGACATGCAAAGAACAATGTCCCAAGTAAATAAGAAATAACAAGGACAACTTAGCCATTATTCAAGTCTTATAGCAAGAGCATTATTGGTTTAGCACAAGGAGGAATTAATGAATCGTTGTCCAAGTGTAGTATTGAGCAACTATGAGGATTATCTGAGCAATTATTGAATTTTAGCGAGGTTAGTTTGGGAGAAGAGACAAAGGATGACGAATAAGTAACAACCCTCACTTATACATGTTATACAAAAATAAGAGGGACTAAATAAAATACTTCCACTAACATAGCTACATGAGTAGATGTTAGGATTATTATTTAATCCTTCCTTGACCACCATAGTTTATTTGTATTTTCCTAGCTTAGGATATTATTGTCACTTCACTAGTACATGGGGGAATCGCCTGGAGGACACCTACCAATCAATGTGCCAATCTGCTTGATTTTAGGAACTCCAAGGACCAATCCCTACAATTTAGGAACCCACTGTGAGTGCCACTAGTAGTCTTCAACAATTGACCCTGGCAGGTGGTTAGTTATGTTTAGTTATTATCAGTTTCCCATCAGTTAGATCACTCTCAGTCATCCTAGCACCACTTTGCATGATTTGAGGAAAGTAGGGCGCCTTTTCTCACCTAACTCAGTCATTTAACTAGTTGTGAACCGATTTAGTGATCCAGAGTTACATTAGTGAGCTATAGTGGTGATTATCCCACACCGAGTCAGCTCTGAAGTTAGTCCGGGTTGGTATATTCAAATCCTATCTAAGACATTCAAATTATCCTATTTATAACACCATTATATTACATATTATTTATTGATTAATGGATGTAATGTAATTCTTCCAATTATTGGTCTCATGTGTGTTTAATTTACCATGAATTATTGACCAAAGTTTACTGAATTGCTTCTCTCTCTTCTACGATCTTCTTTCACATTTGATTTAATTTAGGCCTGAGGACCTAAGCTTCACTAACTAAATTTAACATGGTATCAGAGAAGGTATTCAGGACAACTTCAATCCTCAAAAACTTCCATTGATGCACCAAAAGCAATTGGGTTCCACATAATTCCTAGGATTCTTTCCTTTCTCCCTCTGGATTATGTCCATGGAATTCTAGCTAGGTGTGATGCACCTAGAGCAAGTTCACATGTTGAAGTGGAGAGTGTTTGAATTGGTTTGATTCAAATTAAAGTGTTTTTGTAGGTAAATTGAATATTTTATGAAGAATTTGTTGTTTCTTGAAGTTGTAAGATGGAGAATTCAACAACTTTGACACCTGAAATCCTCACACCCCTCAACTATCTGGATTGGAGGGTTGATATGCAGATTTTCTTGTGCAACAAGGGTCTGTACAAGGTCACAATGGGAAGAGAGGTCAAACCCCAACAAAATCTTGAAAAATCGAGGAACAAGTAAAGAGAGGAACTGATGATGGGGTAGTTCATTAAACAAGTTTAAGCGAAGGAGAGAAAAATAAGCAAGAGTGTGGTATAAATGCATAACACATGTTGAAAAATCATTGGGGTTAATAGTCATTAACCCTCCAAATGACCCCATCGATTGTTTGAATATCTTAATGATAAATCTAGTCCACAACCAAAAGAAGCTAGAGGCATATAATAAGAAACTAAAGGCTGAGCAAACAAATCCTATACATAAGAGAGAGCATTAAAAATTTGAGGACAACAAGAAAAAAACATGAGGAAATTAAGGGATGTAACTCAAGTTGTGGGTACTATGATGAAGAATTAGCTAACAAACTTTTCAAATACTTGTAGCCAACCAAAGGAAACACAACCACTTATAGCAAAATTGAATAGCCAACGAGAATACACAAAAGATGCCATAAGTTGGGATGCCTTGGGAGTATATATCAAAGAAAAAGAGCATAAATAAGTATAATTTTAGGCTCATCAGCATGAATGGCTTCAATATGGTTTAAATGTAGAACAAGAGTCAACTAAAGCAGTAAAACAAGCATGGGATGCCCATCTTCAAGTTATTAAAATGTAGGAAGAATATAATTTTGACCTTAATACAATACAAGATGCACCCAAAAAATACAAAATGTCATACTAGACTTGTCAAAAATGAGAAAAATGAACGTCACAATTGAGAAATCATTTGATGTATGGATACATTTTGAAAACCGACAAAGAAAAATGAACCATGTATTTATAAAAACTGCATATAAATTTTCAAAAGCATGCCACCACCACCTCTACCACAAGATTAACCACCTCATGTGAGATTTGATTTTTCTAGTCCAAGTGGAAACAACAACTGACTACAACACAATCGAGCAACACTAGTAGCATTTAGCTTGAAAGACTAGAGATGTGAAGGATTAAAGACTCTTCATACAATTTTTCTTTTATGTGTTTTTTCCATCTCCTTCCTTCTTTAAGGTGAATAAAATTTGAATTTAGGAGAGATATTGGAGGAGCATAGTCGACCTAGTTGATTAGGTAGTATATATTCAACTATTAGTTAGGTTGGTCAATAAACTGAGGTAGTTAAGGAAGTTGTAACTGCCTTCCTGCATGATTGTAACCCCATATATAAACATGAATATGTGATGTAAATATGGTTACTCTTATTGGTTGATCACATGATGAAGACTACTTGTTTATGGTTGCACTACTACTTTTATTTCTCTTCCCTCTCTCTATGTATTCTTTCTTGTATACGAGATTGTTGTATAATATGCTTGATTACATGCACTGCTGGTATCTACTCGATGTGTATTCATATATATTACAATAGGTTATTTCAACATTCTCATGTTTAGTTTAAGTAAATTTGTTTTGGTTATTTATGAAGTTTAAGGGTTCCATATCATTGTTATGATTCAATTTTTGGGTTAAGGATCACTACAAATGGTATCAAATCTCTTTCTTGGGAAAAAAAAGTGGAAGATTTTTTTTCTTTTTGCATATTTTTAAAGGAAAAAAGTGGCTGTGGTATTAAATTCAATTTTTGAAAGTTTTTTTATAGAATCTAAAAAACCTAGTTGTAGATCTAAGTTCCTCTCTCCAAGAGACCCGATTTCAAAAAAAAAAATCATCCAAATCAAAGTCCATGAAGTGGATATATCATTGATTTGAAATCATTTGTTTTATTTTTTATTTTTTTTGTGATGGCTGCATGGATTGCATATAAGATATACTTTGATAGAGAGCTCATATTTTGTTAAACCAATACCAGTATATGCAAAATGATTGTGGCATTTCATAATTGTGGTCATAATATATATTATAAGCAAAATTAAGTAGATACTCATTCTAAATTTGCCCCCCTTAAAAATAAGTAGTTTTCTTCAAATCCCTAGCTCCGTTTCTAGAGTTATAGTAGGAAAGATGCATTTTATAAGAAAATTGAATGATCATACTATTGAAGAATACATAAAATAGATAAATTCATTGTTCTCATAGGGGTGGAGAGATGACTTCCTCATGATTTTAATTGAAGATGCTACAGTATGTTGGAATTTTACTAACCCTTACAAGGTGCAGCCACCTTCAAATGAATAATATGAAAAAAAATATTTTTTAGATAGGAGGGCTAATTGTGAAGAAAAATATAAGGAGAATAAGGTTTATTTTCATGCGACAACTTTCTATCATATGTTCATGGATGTATTTAGTAAGAAGGTTTCAATGTTTCTATAAACCCTAGTAGCAAGAATAATTTCTTAAATGTTAATGTGGATAAAAGATTGCAAGTACCCACAAAAAATATGAAAATCACATAGGTTAAGGGTGAAAATGTTTATTTTTTTTAAATTGAATATTACCATGGATAAATGTGTGTTGCATTCAGATTTTTTATGCTATAGATATGAATGATCTGGAGATTGTTTTGGGATACCCTTCGATAGACTCTATTGGTACAATTAATGTGCAAAAGAAGTTCTTGAAGCTTTGGTACAAGAAAAAAAAATTACATTGCAAGATATCTTAGTAAACATGAAGGGTGCAAGGGAGTTCATGAAGAAGCCCCTATGAAGAAACTAATGAAAGTCCCTATAGACACATTAGATAAAGAAATTGAGTTTGAATAAAAAAAGGGTCTATAGAAGCACATTATGGAATGCATAAAAAGGAATGTGAAACTAAGGTACTACAACACTCCAAGGAATTACATGTTTGAGAACTAAATACAAAAGAACCAACAAATAAGGTTGTTATATATGACCACCCACACAACCATGAGAAACAATAGTTGTCAAGGAAAGGTTGGAACTAACATCAACAAACTTGGAATAAAAAGGACAACTACTATGGAGGTGCATGTATAACTAAAAGCAATGCATGGAGATATCAAATTGGCAACACAACAACATGGAACCAAATTAGCAACCAAAATCAAGCTTGAGGTGGAAAGGGAGTAGTTGGAACCCATGCACATATTTCACTAGGATGAATGGCTTCCTCCCATCTTTAGAGGACAAAACAAGTGAAGGGGGATGTAATGTAACGTATCTAGGGATGATAGTATGAGGTACCTAGGGAGGTACCTAAGAGAATAATGCTATGTATTGAATCCAACTCTATTACATAAGGCCCATGTAATGTGAAAAACAATAACTTTAATAATGCTTATAAGAATTTTATGCATACTAGAAAATTCCTTCTCTAGAAAGTACCTAAGGGATTTGATATAAATAATATAAAAAGTAAAAGCAATATAAAGAAATGTATTTTGAAGTATTGAAATAATATTGGTAGCAAGCATGGTTTGTGGAGTGATTCCTTCCTTAAGGAGTAATTTATTGTGTTTCCCTACCTCAAGGGTTCTTTCCATATTCGTGAGTAAATATGTTTTGGTTATTTATGAAATTTAATGGTTTTATATCATTGTCATTATCCCAATGAGGATGGATACAAATTATATAAAAAATTAAAAGCAATGTAATGAGATGTCTTGTGAAGTATTGATGTAATATTGGTAGCAAGCATGGATTGTGGATTGATTCTTTCCTTAAGGTCCAAGGATTAAATTGGTGGTGTTTCCCTACCTCAAGGGTTCTTTCCATTTTCTTGTGTTTATTATTGAATAAATGTGCTTTGGTTATTTAAGAAGTTTAAGGGTTCTCTATCACTATTGTGATCTCAAATTATAGGATTGGGATCACAACAGTGATATAAATCGCTTAAACTTAATAAATAACCAAAACACATTTACTAAAGAATAAACAAAAAAATATAGAAATAACCCTTGAGGTAGGGAAACAACATCAATTACTCCTTAAGAAGGAATCATTCGACAAGCCATGCTTGCTACCAACATTACATCAATAATTCACAAGATATCTCATTACATTGCTTTTACTTCTTTATATAACTTCTATCAAACCTCTTAGGTACTTTCTAGAAAATGAACTTCTATTAGTAAAAAACTTCTAGGTACTTTCTAGAGATGAAACTTGCTGGTAGATGAAGTCCTCTAGTAAGCCTTATTATAGTTATTTATTTTCACACTACATGGGCCTTATTTAATAGAGATTGCCTCAATGCATAACATTATCCTATTGGGTACCTCTTGTGGTACCCCATATTATCCTCTGATCCACCAAGTAGTTGGCATTGTCTTTCGACTTTGATAGGTTCAACATTGAATTCGACAAGTCTGAACCTCGATGCAACCTCGACAAGTTCAACACTTCAACATGCATCATCAACACCAGCGATCGACATGCTATGAAAGTTTGTGTCTCTATGTTCCAATCGTATGTAACGGTTGAACTTATGAACCGTTCTAACTTCTTATAACTAAACGTAACAGAAAGAAAACTCAAGCGTTCTCAACACTCTATATAAACATGTATACTATTGTAATATATAAGCATAGTATTAAGCAAGTAATAGAACAGTAATGAAACAACATAGTTGGTTCAAACTCTTTCATATTGTCTGTGTGTATGTTTTATGTGTGTAGTGTATTTCCTTCTTTTATTATTCTTTATATGCTTCCACCATAACAATAATCGATTCATTCAATCGAACTGTTATCCACATAGCGCACCCGGGCACTTGGATCATTGGTATCAGAGCATATTTAGAGCTTGTTCGTGCTTAAGTTGTGTGTAGACACTTACATCGAGGTTACTTGACTTTTGCTTGTTCAAACATGCTTACAAACTCAGTAATCCAAGAAGACACTACCTTCAACTTCAATATCTATTTACTTGCACCACTAGATCAAAGATGGCTAAAGAAACAAACAATAGACATGCAATTGACAAGACAGAGCAACTCATAGAGAAAGCAATAGTTTGATAACAAACCAAACTATTCGCCCAGTTAAATGAGATTCTCATGCAATTAACCTTGACCTCAGGAGGATCCTTGATGGGATCCAAATCCGACAAAATCAGTCCATTCAAAGTGAAAATGAACTTGGACATACCAAATCTAGAAGGAAAGATTGAAACACAATCCATAGACAATTGGGTACAACAATTGGATTCCTATTACTCTATGAATCAACTCTTAGAAGTTGAAAAGATCACCATTGCATACTTAAAGATGTCAACCTCTGTGCACTGCTGGTGGGAGAATCTATCAACAAAGATTGAGGAAGACAGAGGCTGCATAGGTATGTGGGAGAAATTTCTTGAGTACGTCTGGAAGGATTTCTACCCACCGAAGTACATTGAACATAAGTATAAGAAGTGGCAACAACTAAGGAAATGAAAATATCAGTCCATGCAGAATTATACTGACAAGTTCTATTGACTCATGGTGATACTTGGCATCCAAGAAGAAAAGAAATTACTTGTTTTTAAGTACATCAGCGGATTGTCCCCGTACATTCAACAAGATATGGAGTTTTTGGCTATCAATACACTTGTGGATGCATTCCACTACACCAATAAGCTTGAATCTAAACAAAAAGGAAAAGCACATTTCACGACCAAGCCGACAGGTTGAACATCCGACAAGAAGTCACCAATCGACTCCGACAATTCAAGACACCCTTCTCAGCTGACCTCGCCAAAGCAATACCATGGAGAAAATCACTCTCAGAAAGACAAAAGGGAACGTAGCAAATAGACCCCTCCCAAGAAATGGTGTGACCACAACTCATCATGGCATGACACGTCTGAATGAAAGGCTCGAAAGACATTTTTGGAAAAATTGTCGACCTCTGACTTGTTCGACAAAGCCCTGGTAGAATCTGACCTAGAAGCATCTACCCTTTTCACATCGACATCGACCACTCCGACACCCTCGACTATCGTAGACGAGGAGGAATGAGAGCACATGTTCCATACACAGATATGGGTTCAAAACAATCCATTGCATCTTATTGTGGATAATGGTATCCAGAAGAACTTCATTTCTGAAGATCTTGTGAAGAAACTAGGTCTTGTCACCACTCCACATCCTCAGCCTTACAATATTGGTTGGATGAAGAATGGATAGGAACTAAGGATCACCCGACAAAGCAGACTCACCTACTTCATTAAGAATTTTGAAGATGAAGTACTTTGTGACATGGCACTACTTTCTGTAGCTGATGCCCTATTTGGGAAACCTTATTTATGGGATCGACATGGGAGTTATAAATCATAGCCTTAGCTGTGATTTTCAAAATACAAAACCAATGGTATGGCATACCAAAGCGATGACCTACACCAACGGTTGCAATGGTATCTTCCAAACATACAAAGAAACTGATCAATCATGCTCAGAGATTCGCATTGATCATGATTAAGCCTCAACATTCTAGGAGGACTGCAACAACTAGTCAACTCACGGACCATTTCAACTCCCGACAACAACATATGAACAATATTCTTGATGAATACCAGAACGCATTTTAAGATCCAAATGGAGTACCTCTACATTGCTAGGTAAAACACTCCATTGAACTTGTTCTTTGTTCTTCATTAACTAATGCATCTATTTACAGAAGATCCATTGTCGAGAATGAAGAGATTCGTACATAGATTCAATATTTGATCAACAAAGTTCACATCCGACCCAGCTCCTCTCCTTGTGGAATTCCATTCATCCTCGTTCCAAAGAAAGATTGGCGCATGTGCATCAACTATTGGGCTCTTAACAAAATTTTGGTAAAGAACAGGTGTCCTCTTCCAAAAGGATAGATGAACTCATCAACTTTTTGAAATGTGCTAAGTTCTTTACAAAGATCGACCTCAAGCCGGGATATCATCAAATTTCGATCGATCCCACTGATGTATGGAAAACTGTTTTCAAAATCAAGGAAGGATTTTTTTAATGGTTAGTCATTCCTTTCGACTTAATCAATGCACCTGTGACTTTCATGCGATATATGGATGAAATTCTACAACCTTTCATCGCAAGTGTGTCGTTGTCTATCTAGACGATATCTTGATTTCCAATTGATCATGGGAAGAACATGTCCAACAGTTTGACAAGTCCTCGACACTCTTTGACAACATCGACTCTATTTGAACATGGACAAATGCTCATTTGTGATGAACACCATCAAATATTTAGGGTATTTAATCGACTCCACGTCGATCCAGACAAAGTACAAATCCTCAAAGATTGGCCCATTCCTCAAAACATTCATGAACTAAGAAGTTTTCTTGGTTTGGTGAATTTTTATCGACAGTTCATACTCGGATTCAGTCACATAGCTTGGTATTTGAATCAATTGACCAAGGGAAATGCAAAAACTGTATTCAAATGGACATCAACACAACAACAAACTTTTGAGCAACTTAAACATAAGCTTTGGACTGCACCAGTACTTGTGTTACCTGATTTGCATCAGACTTTTGACATTGAGATGGATGCATAAGACTATGATTTATGTGCAATGATCACTCAGTTTCGTCACCCAGTCCCTTTTCATTCTAAAAAATTCAATGACATCATCAAAAGGTATTCAACGTATGAAAAGGAACCGTATTCCATTGTGCAATCCCCTAACAAATGGAGACATTACATTCTTGGGAAGGAAATGGTCATTATTACTAACCATAATCCCTTACAGTTTGCCCCAGCCTAGTCAAAGCTACAAACAACTCAACAACTCAAGTGGATTAATTACCTGGAACAATTTTAGTTGGTAATTAAGTATCAGAAAGGTAAATCCAATGCTGTAGTCGATTGTCTTAGTCAACCACCCATTACTTTACTTTCCACAGTGATGAGCATGCAGAGCTATGACACCACTACTTGGCCTCAATTGTATTCAATAGATTGCTACTTTTATGCAATTTATCGACAACTTTAAATCGACTTTCCTTCCATTAACGACTACTTCTTGAAAGATACCTTGTTATACAAGCTTGGACAACTTTGTATACCGACGGGTGAGCACCGACAGAAGCTCATTTGGTACAGGCACTACAACATGATTGCAGGACACTTTGGAGTAGCAATTGGCATTGTTTTTCGACTTTGACAGGTTCAACATGGACTTCGACAAGTCCCAACCTCGACACAAACTCAACAGGTTTAGCACTTCGACATGCATCGTCGACACCAATGATTAACATGACTACGACATTTGTCTCTTTGTCTTCAAGTCGTATGTAACAGTTGAACTTCCAAACTTTTCCAACTTCTTGTAGTTGAATGTAACGGGCAGACAACCCAAGCGTTCTTAGCACTCTATATAAACATGTACATTGTTGTAATATACAGACATATTATTAAGCAAGTAATAGAATAGTAATGAAACAACACACTTTGGCTCGAACTCTTGCTTATTATATGTATGTATGTTTTATGTGTGCAGTGTATTTCCTGCTTTGCTTATTCTTTCAATAGTACTCGATTCATTCAATCGAACTGTTGTCCCCATTGTGTGCATGGGCACCCAGATCATCCTCCCTAGGTACATTACAAAGTGTATGATTCTATTGGAAAATTCAATTAGAAGGATGGACTCTTCTCATATCTAGCCAAATAAAAGTGCACAATGCAAACACTTTGAATGAGAACAAAGATTTGAAGATGCGAGAGACACCATGATGATTGTTAAAAAAGCATAGCTATGGCCATGTGAAGATGAGAAGCATGACAAAAATATGAAAATTGAATTTTGCAAGGGAAATAAAGGCAATTAATTAAGATGAATGACATATTGAAAAACATAAGGTTAAGCTTGTATTCTTAAAGGTAGAGAAGAGTGCTAAAGAGAAATGCTTGAAGAGTAAACTGCAAAAGTCAAAGTGTTGAAGGATAAAGTTCTACATTTGGAAATGGAACAATAACCTATGTTCGATGGGTTGAGAAATTTTGTTTCTCATGAAGCCTCAATGGGGTCTCTTGGAATGAATCTAGTGGTTCCTTTGGAGGAACACCTTGTGGAATAGAAATGTGAGAATATTAGAATGTATGACCCATCATTTTTCAGCGTTTATAGTACACGAGAAACATGGGCACCATGGGATTGGTTATTTTTCTTTATAAAAATTAGTATGATTTGCAAATTTGTTTTTTCCGCGGAAACACCACCTTCCTGCTATTCCAAAGGACTCAAGGAAGGGCTCACAATGCACGGCAAATCTCAACAAACTTCGCCACATTTCGTAGTTCAGTAGGTCAAGCAAACCGTCAACCGAACCTCCAAGCTAGAACATGTCTCGACGAAATTGAACTCGGGTGGATAGAATGAAATCCATCTAACCCCACCAATGGACCACATATCCTTGACCTTGCAAATTTGTTTTTTGCTAAGTTATTATGTAAAAATATACACTAAAAATAATAAGAACAAATCTAATAAAATAAGAGAATGTAGTAATATCATTTTAAATATGTTTAAGTTTTTGGAAAACATTAAATTATTATATTTCAAAAAAAATTATATTATTTTAATTCACATAATAACCATTCTCATTTAAAAAATAAAATATAATGTAATTAAATTTTAACATTAATACATAGATCAATAATTAAGTACCCAAATTTCACTCTCAAATTGAAAATTAATACATCATCACTAATTCACTACCCAAATTTGACTATCACATTGAAAAGTGAAAGTTGAATATTTGACTACTTTATAAACTTAAATATAAAGCCCAACCAATAATAATGAGAGTTTGTTAAACATCTTTTTTGGATGTTTGAGGATGATTTTGCTCTCTTCATAGTTTTAGTCTTTTGCACAATCTTATGAGCGTTTCACTGGATAAGTTATTTCTGGGTTCTCTTTATATTTTCTTTAGACAACATTGGAGGTCTTATAGGAGTATTGTCTAATTTTACTTTTTCTGCCAAAAATGTGAAGATGATCATTATATTGGGATGTAGGAGCCATTGAGCTAGTTCTTTGCCTTTGAAGTATTTTGCTTTGTCCCACTTAGATATGCCAAGTATAATTAAGGACATCTTCATAAGATATAACAGTTACTTTTAATTTAATATAAATACCAAAAAAAACTATTTTTCTTCTTAAATTTTTTTTATTAAAAATCAAAATTCATCCAACATATCATATATAATATAATAAAGAAAAGAGAAGAGAAGAGAAGGGGAATATAACTAGATTTACCACTCACGCATGTTATTAGTCAAGGAGAAGAAGGGGAATATGACTAGAATTACCACTCACGCATGTTATTAGTCAAGGAGAAGGGGAATATGACTAGAATTACCACTCACGCATGTTATTAGTCAAGGAGAAGGGGAATATGACTAGAATTACCATTCAAAAAGGACTTTTTGGTTCTCATATACATTATTGTTTAATTACAAACTTTGTAAATATCAAGACGAAAACATCATAATGGTGGGGTCTACTAATTATGCACAAAAGTATGTCATCAAGATTTTGACCATCACTTTTTCTTTAATACACGTCATCAAGATTTTGACATATATGGTGTCAACATTTTCATGCATAGTGTAATCAAGGTTTTGAACATCATTTTTAAGAACTAACCATGTTCTTTTCGTTTCGAATTTTTTTTGTTAGGTTACGCAAAAGAAGGGAGGGTATATTATTATTCAAAGACATTATTAAATATATATGAGCTAAAAAAAAAGGTATTGTTTAAAATCATTATTAAATCAATAAATAATAGAAGTTCTTTTGGTGGGTGGTAAAATCATTATTAAGTTAATAAATAATAGAAGTTGTTTTGGTTGGTCGTAATTTAGGTGAAGTTAGTTAAAAAATAGTTAAATTTAAATATTCTTTTATAAATTTTTCTATTTTATTTAATAGAAAAAATGAATGAAATTTATAATTATATTTGATGAGAGGGCTTTTAATTATGAAATTTTAATTTTTTTTTACCTTGAAAGGTTAAAAAAAAAGAGTTAAATGAAAACTTTATTTTATTAAAAAACATAAACTTAAAAAAATGGTTCACTTTTTACTCATATTCAATTTATTTAAATATTTTAAATAATAAAATTAGAAATGGTAATTTAAATTATGCTCAAATAGTGGTTATTAATATTTATAAAAATCAATTTTAATTTATGACATCTTAAAAGCAATTCAAAATGATTGATTGAATATTTGTTTTTTACATTGGAGATATGCCAATACTTGCTATTTTGAAGAATCAAAGTATAACCAGGATTTGATGAAGTATGACCAGAATTTCATGTCTAGCCAGAATTGCAAGTCTACTCAAACCATGACATTGTCAATACATAAAGGCTCAATAATTCCTCCCAAATATCCAAACTAACAATAGAGAATGTAACAATAATTCCTCTCAACTATCCAAACTACATTCAATGAACTAAACATTTTTATATTATAAAAAAACATTTATCACATTTTAATTTTTATAATTATACAACAATATTCAACACACAAAAAAACATTTTAAAAATATATATTAATAATAAAACGATAATAATTTTAAAAATTAAAAAATCTAAATACTTTATCGTATCTATTATTGCTTTAGATTCAAAGATCCAAATACTACAACACAAAGATCCAAATATTTGTTAACTCCAAGTGCAAGAGAAAGACAATAAATTTCGGTTTATATGTTTGGTGATTTGACCACTTTTTGTTCAGTCAAATTTATAATTTAGTTTTTTTTGTCGATAGTTTTTTAGTTAAAAAATAAAAAATATAATTTTAAGGTGTAATTAAATACAAATATA
>LPNX011176955.1:236485-301478 GCA_001517045.1 Pseudotsuga menziesii
TCAAGCTTGGGAATTTTTTTTTCCTTAACATTTTACAAGATGATAATGATGATGATGATAATTAGCAACCATTTAGATTATTTTTGGTCCATCTCATTTTAAGAAAGAAAAGCAGGGAACTACTTATTTTACTTTAAAGTTGTATTTATGTGCTCAAAAAGTTTTGAGAGGAGCATTCCTAAATTAGTATAATTTTGATGAGATAGATAATTGGGTTACTTTGTATTGTAACAAAAAATTCGAAACTAAGATTTTATGTGGGTGTACTCAAAATCTCACAAAGATGAGAGATCCTTTCAGCCCACATAGTTTTAGGAAAGGTCCAACGGGTTGTTTCACAATTTAGCTCATGAGGGTTAGTTCTTGTTTTTACTATGTGGATCTTCTTCTTTAAGTTAGTTAAAAGAGAGATAATTTTGATCTTCAAGGTTAGAGTTAATGACCTCCATGTATTATCTTAATTTTTTTATCTTCTAAATTTTCATCACACCTCAACTTTTCTTGAGCATTAGGTGGTTTTGAATGGAATCTAAAGCAATTATCAGAAGGAGTTATTTAGTTTTTTCTTGTACGTTAGATACTGACTCATAGTTATGCTCTCAATGAGGGAAAGACCCACTTCAATCAAGATAATAGGGTATGGCATATTGCTTTTAATTTTAAGATTGTAAGTTATAAAACACTTATGGATTTGCTTGCTCTTTTTTCAAGATTCTCTAGAAAAGGTGCAACCCCGACTTATAATTGTTTTCAAAACCAAAATAAACTTTCCACCTTATTGATCTTTTTTCTGGATATTATAGTTCTAATTAAATTTATGATAAATATTATAAATAAATCAATTAAGTAAAAAATATAAGACCATCTGAAGACTAACAGACACATCAAGATTCATAGAAATAATTGATTCTTTTCTAAAGAATTATAAAAAGAACTGATTCTTTTCTCAATTAGATACAATTTCTTTGGGAATTCTTCATACAAAAGACATATCATACATATGCCCTTGCTAATTATGATGCGACAACCCTTCGAATTCAAGAAAGTTGGCTCCATCACACAAGGGGATTTGATATATATATATCGTGTTTCTAGTGATATATTTGATTAAATGTTTGGATAGACATTAGGAACCCCAAACTTTACACATGCCTTATTACACTTGATTAATCAAATAATATTAAAATGTTGTTTGGTTTTCTCCTTCTTTTCCTGTTCCGTAAAAAATACAATAATCCTTCGACCTTGTGTAGTTGTAGTCCTAGTATAGACCCATGTACATGACACAAATTGAGTGCTTGAACCAATGGAAGAGTATTCTATTGGAGGGAATAGGTCATGGAAGAAAGTTGTTGGATGTAAGTTTATGCTAGACAACAAAAGTGATAAAAATTTGTTGAAGGTCAAGAAGGGTAATCACTGCTACAAACGATATTTTGTTTGTTATAGAAAGAATGTGAATAAGAGGAACTACAGAAGTAGTGTTGTACTCAGAAGGATTGACCTTGTTCTAACTTCATGGATGAGGTGCAAGTGGGAACATGATTGAGTGAATCTTTGTTTGAAGTAGGGTGAATAGAAGGAGGATTGTGTACTGCAAGGAGTCCTCCATGCTTAAGTAGGGAGTTCCTATAAGCTAGCCATCTAGAAAATTGTTGATGGAGTAGAAGATTGTGAGAGACTCTGAATGGACATAAGGAGTGTTGTGGGGAAAATCCCTTCCATAGATAGGTGAGGCCGCCCTCAGATCTACCCTTGATGATCCAGATGGAGATCGGTGTCCACCCACCTATTCCACTGGCTCAAAACAATTGTCCATTGTGGCAGTTTCCTAGTTATTTTTCTACAGTTTTTCGAGTCCTAAACTTTTGGGGCCATTTTGAGGCCCTAAACGATTTTTTTTGGAGATTCGGGGGAAAATGGTTGCCATCGACATGCATTTGGCTGACCAAAAGTTGTAAATATTAGATATACCTTTTCGACGAGCTATTGAACGCCCAAATCGGAGATCGTATGCAAAAGTTATGACCCCGGGAAGTTGACTGTTCAACTTATCACCATGGGGCCGCAAACTTTATGGCGGTTCATCTTCCAGGGTTACATTTTGGAATTTTGGGGTTCTCACCTCATTCTTATTATAAATAGGCCCCTTTGGCCTCATTTTGTATTCAACTTGGCACAAATGAGCGTAGCAGCCACATCTCTTCTTAGAGATAGCTACCACCATTCTAGCAATTGTATTACAGTCTGTTCTATTTCCGCAATTTAATAGAATATTTGTTTACTGTATCTCTGTTATATTTGCAAAATGTTTATGATTATGATTCTGTATATGTTATTTCATTTCGTTCACGCATAAATCCAGACTAGTGGTATTAGAGCAATCTGCTCTTTGATTGTTTCTCGGCGCATGTTCCCGATGAGGTCCAAGTATAGAGAGTTTGGTCTCGAACTAGTTTCACTTGATCATTCTCTCCATCCCAAACGACCTCCCATGGCGGAAGAAAAGAGAGACGACGGAGCAGGAGATCCTATCAAGTCGCTGCTTGAGGAAGCCCTCGATCGATAGAGGAACGAGATGATGGATAGTTTCACCCAAATCCTTCTACGAATGCCGGCAGCGGCAAGTGCGTCTTCAACAAGCAGCCGGTTCGGGGATGCAACTCCCTTTAAGGTACAAGTTAACTTTGATATTCCTTTATTTGAAGGAAATATTGATGCAGATGACCTGGATAATTGGTTGAATGTTCTAGAAGGGTATTTCTCTATCCACAATTTTTTCGACAGAGAAAAAATCACCTTTGTGCTCCTTAAGGCAGTCCCCCATGTCCAAAATTGGTGGGGTACTTATTGTGAGCAAAACTCATCAGACGAGTCTGGAATGTTTGAAACAAATCCCACTTGGGCCTCTTTAATAGATGCCGTCAGGGAACAGTATTACCTTGTGGGAAACTATGATGACCAGTACACAAAATGGACCATTCTACGTCAAGAAAGAGACCAGACGGTGTCGGAGTACACCAACAAATTTCATACCTTGCGTACAAAGCTGAGTAATAAGGACTCCGAGCGACACCTGATTCTGAAATATCGCAGTGGTCTACATCGGTACATCCGAACTGAGATGGAATTCCTCGACATCTCTTCACTTGGATCCGCCTATCGGTATGCTGTCAAAATCGAGGATAAACTTTGACAGAATAACAAGCAAGACTCTAGACCTCCGCACCCAGCGCAGAAGCAAGGCAAGGGAAACCCTGGCCCGCAGAACACAGTAAAAGAAAGCAACAACCAGTCCCCGCCACAAGCAAAGAAGGGGGTTGGAAAGACAAAGAAGGACACTGGTAAGTGGTGTGGATTTCATAAAAGCCCTTGGCACAACACTGATGAATGTCCCTCAAAGTAGTCATTAGTAGCCGAGATCAAATCTTCAGAATCAGATCCTGATTCTGATTCTAAACCCAATGCCACAGCCGCATTCAATGGGAGGAAGATCATTGATGCAGACCCAACTACCACTGTTGCTACCGCACAGATTCAACTAGAGGATCCTGAAGAGTCATAGGCAGAGGAGCGCTTATTCCACTCGTAGATGTGGGTGAAGGGGATGCCTCTACATTTTGTTGTTGACAACGGCGGCCAAAAGAACCTGATCTCAGTAGAAGTCGTCAAGAGATTGGAGCTTCCGACAACACCACACCCGCAACTTTACAACATCGGTTGGCTAAGCCAAGGACGAGGTATCCGCATTACTCAACAATGCCTCCTACCATATGGCATCAAGCCTTTCAAATACAAGGTGTTGTGTGATGTGGCCCCACTTGAAGTCTGTGATGTTCTTTTAGGACAACCATATATGTGGAAGCGTCATGCTGTATATGAGTTACAACCTCGCAATGTCATTGTTACTTTGGGAGGAAAACTCTATCGAATACTAGAGACCGTTGCACCTAACAAATTTTTGCAAGGTAGGAAGATAAGCTCCCACAGCAGAAAATTATTCCTCTTCACAATTGCGTCTAAAGGAGAACATAAGATCACAGAGACCTCCACACCCTCTACACAGGGTGTCTCTGCTCATCAGACACAAGAAGAAGACAGAGCCATTGTTTCTTCATCTATTCGAGTACCTCTACGATGCAAGGCCACGCATTCAAGGTGCTCATCCAGAAACAAATCATCCATACAACAATTATAGCCTTCTCGGGATGTCAAATAAAGGAAGCCTCTTCACTTCAGCAAATCTCGCACCAGGAGACCAACTCAACACACAGTTCAAGATATGATACGTGATTCGACGCAATTGGTACCATTGCTTACTAAGGAGAGAGGATTGATCCAGATGGAGATCGGTGGCCACCCACCTATTCCATTGGCTCAAAACAATTTTCCATTGTGGCAGTTTCCTAGTTATTTTTCTATAGTTTTTCAAGTCCTAAACTTTCGGGGCCGTTTTGAGGGCCTAAATGACATTTTTTGGAGATTCGGGGCCAAATGGTGGCCATCGGCATGCATTTGGATAACCAAAAGTTGTAAATATTAGATAGACCTTTTTGATGAGTTATTGAACACCCAAATCGGAGATCGTATGCAAAATTTATGACCCCGGGAAGTTGACTATTCAACTTACCACCGTGGGGCCGCAAACTTTATGACGGTTCATCTTCTAGGGTTACGTTTTGGACTTTTGGGGTTCTCATCTCATTCTTATTATAAATAGGGCCCTTTGGCCTCATTTTGTATTCAGCTTGGCACAAATGAGCGTAGCAGCCACATCTCTTCTTAGAGATAGCTACCACCATTCTAGCAATTGTATTACAGTCTATTCTATTTCCGCAATTTAATAGAATATTTGTTTACTATATCTCTATTATCTTTGCAAAATGTTTGTGATTATGATTCTGTATATGTTCTTTCATTTCATTCACGCATAAATCTGGATCAGTGGTATCAGAGCAATCTGCTCTTTGATTGTTTCTCGGCGCATGTTCCCGACGAGGTTTGAGTATAGAGAGTTTGGTCTCGAACTAGTTTCACTTGATCATTCTCTCCGTCCCAAACGACCTCCCATGGCGGAAGAAAAGAGAGACGATGGAGCAGGAGCTCCTATGAAGTCGCTGCTCGAGGAAGCCCTCGAGTGATAGAGGAATAAGATGATGGATAGTTTCACCCAAATCCTTCTACGAATGTCGACAGCGGCAAGTGCATCTTCAACAAGCAGCCGGTTCGGGGATGCAACTCCCTTTAAGGTACAAGTTAACTTTGATATTCCTTTATTTGAAGGCAATATTGATGCAGATGCTCTGGATAATTGGTTGAATGTTCTAGAAGGGTATTTCTCTGTCCACAATTTTTTTGACAGAGAAAAGATCACCTTTGCGCTCCTTAAGGAAGTCCCCCATGTCCAAAATTGGTGGGGTACTTATTGTGAGCAAAACTCATCAGACGAGTCTGGAATGTTTGAAACAAATCCCACTTGGGCCTCTTTCATAGATGCCGTCAGGGAACAGTATTACCCTGTGGGAAACTATGATGACCAGTACAAAAAATGAACCATTCTACGTCAAGAAAGGGACCAGACGGTGTCGGAGTACACCAACAAATTTCATACCTTGCGTACAAAGCTGAGTATCAAGGACTTTGAACAACACCTGATTCTAAAATATTGCAGTGGTCTACATCGGTACATCCGAACTGAGATGGAATTCCTTGACATCTCTTCACTTGGATCCGCCTATCGGTATGCTGTCAAAATGGAGGAGAAATTTCGACAGAAGAACAAGCGAGACTCTGGACCTGCGCACCCAGTGTAGAAGCAAGGCAAGGGAAACCCTAGCCTGCAGAACATAGTAAAAGAAAGTAACAACCAGTCCCTGCCACAAGCAAAGAAGGGGCTTGGAAAGACAAAGAAGGACACTAGTAAGTGGTGCAGATTTCATAAAAGCCCTTGGCACAACATTGATGAATGTCCCTCAAAGCAGTCATGAGTAGCTGAGATCAAATCTTCAGAACCAGATCCTGATTCTGATTCTGAACCCAATGCCACAGTCGCATACAATGGGAGGAAGATCATTGATGCAGACCCCACTGCCACTGTTGCTACCGCACAAATTCAACTAGAGGATCCTAAAGAGTCATAGGCAGAGGAGCGCCTATTCCACTTGCAGATGTGGGTGAAGGGGATGCCTCTACATTTTGTTGTTGACAACGACAACCAAAAGAACCTGATCTCAGTAGAAGTCGTCAAGAGATTGGAGCTTCCGACAACACCACACCCGCAACCTTATAGCATCAATTGGATAAGCCAAGGAGGAGGTATCCACATTACTCAGCAATGCCTCCTACCATATGGCATCAAGCCTTTCAAAGACGAGGTACTGTATGATGTGGCCCCACTTGAAGTCTGTGATGTTCTTTTAGGACAACCATATATGTGGAAGGATCATGCTGTATATGAGTCACGGCCTCGCAGTGTCATTGTTACTTTGGGAGGAAAACTCTATCGAATACCAGAGACCGTTGCACCTAACAAAGTCTCGCAAGGTAGGAAGATAAGCTCCCACATCAGAAAATTATTCCTCTTCACAATTGCGTTTGAAGGAGAACATAAGATCACAGAGACCTCCACACCCTCTACACAAGGTGTCTCTACTCATCAGACATAAGAAGAAGACAGAGCCATTGTTTCTTGATCTATCCGAGTACCTCTACGATGCAATGCCACACATTCAAGGTGCTCATCCAGAAACAAATCATCCATACAATAATTACAGCCTTCTTGAGATGTCAAAGAAAGGAAGCCTCTTCACTTCAACAATTGTCGCACCAGGAGACCAACTCAACACACAGTTCGAGATATGATACGGGATTCAACGCAATTGAGACAATTTCTTCCTAAGGAGGGAGGATTGGTCCAGATGGAGATTGGTGGCCACCCACCTATTCCACTGGCTCAAAACAATTGTCCATTGTGGCAGTTTCCTAGTTATTTTTCTACAGTTTTTTGAGTCCTAAACTTCTGGTGCCGTTTTGAGGCCCTAAACGACATTTTTTGGAGATTCGGGGCGAAATGGTTGCCATTAGCAGGCATTTGGTCAACCAAAAGTTGTAAATCTTAGATATACCTTTTCGATGAGCTATCGAACGCCCAAACTGGAGATCATATGCAAAAGTTATGACCCCGGGAAGTTGATTGTTCAACTTACCACCATGGGGCCGTAAACTTTATGACGGTTCATCTTCTAGGGTTACGTTTTGGAATTTTGGGGTTCTCACCTCATTCTTATTATAAATAGGCCCCTTTGGCCTCATTTTGTATTCAGCTTGGCATGAATGAGTATAGCAGCCATATCTCTTCTCAGAGATAGCTACCACCATTCTAGCAATTGTATTACAGTCTGTTCTATTTCCACAATTTAATAGAATATTTGTTTACTGTATCTCTGTTATCTTTGAAAAATGTTTGTGATTATGATTCTGTATATGTTCTTTTATTTCGTTCATGCATAAATCCGGATCACTTGATCCAATATATGCTACGCGATAAACTACCACAAAATTTATACTAGATATAAACCTTTAAATCTTAGACATGGATAAAGAGAGAGTGAATATTGGTATGTACCTTAGATATGGTGTTTGTCCTTGTGTAATCTTAGTTGATGTAATGCCACAGATCCAACTACAACTCCTTAAACCTACTACCCGCACACGAGAAGACATAGAAAATACCAATCTCAAACCCTTGAAAGAAACAATAAGATGAAAAGTCTTAGATCTAATCTAATATACTCAAGGGAAGACAAGGTATTCAATTTTAATGCATAAGAAAGCACAATAACAATACAATGGAGGGGGAAGCCATGAAGATATATACTATACATAACCCTCACCTAAGCAAGCCTAACTTAGATCTCATGAAATCTATGAAAAACTAGTTTCAATATGGAAATGGAAGCATTTAACTTCTTTTCCTTTCTTCAAAAGAAATCTCCTTCTCCTTTGAAATACCTTTCCTTATAAAGATTGATGGAGGAGATGGTAGGATAGTTCTAGACTCCTATAACTTAGTGAATTATGAGTCATGTACAAGTTCCCAAGCTAATAATGTGAAGGATCCATCTTAATTCATGCTCATCTCCTTGAAAATTGTTCATTCTAGAAGGTTTGAGGCTTGGTTCCTCCCTAGCAGTGGTGCAAGATGTGACTAGGAAGAGATGGTCACTCCCTGCTAGTTACGCAAGGTGTGACCAAGAGATTATTGTCACTCCTTATTAGACATGCAAGCAATGAACAAGGCTTGGAATATTGGGAAACAAAGGATACGAGATAGTGTTTCAACTAGATGACATTAGTATGTCCTCAATGAGTCTCAAGGGTGACAAATATAGTGATAACAAAGAGATATCCATTGAGGCCGAGATGCTCTAAGAGGATGGTGTAGAGAAAAATGCTAGATGATTGTCTAACACAATAGGCTCACAATGAAGTGGAGTTAGAAAAATATGGTGCATCTCCATTATGTAAATCTCCACTATGTGGGAAACTTGAAAATCTAGAAGTCACTGGAAATGAAGTATGTTCTTGAAAAATAACATGCATGTGAATGGGTTGCAATTAAGGTCGTGATGCAGGCCTCCTTAAAGACCTTCTATAAATCCTAGGTTCTTAAATACAAGAATCCAATTTCCAACAAATTGTAGGAAACTCCCATAGATTTTTACCATTACCACACATTTCAAAAATCATTCAATCTATTTCTTGACTTGAATGTGGGTATGAAATTGTTGTTACAGCTGGGCATATTACCATCGAACCTTATCCACGACAATTCCAGGATGGGCGAGTTCACTGTATGTTCTATGCTTTCAATACAAGCAATTTCATCCCAGATTGAATTCTTAAACAAGAAATCAACAATTCTCATGAGCCATCCATATCTTTCAACGCATTTCCCTACAATAATTTCACCTCAGAATTTGTTCACGCCCTGGGTCACGATTGTCTTTAAACTGAGAATGATTTAACTCCCTTATAAAATAGAGGATGATTCCTCTTTGAACAAAGGCAATTTCTCCATATCACAACTTTAATAACATCCCACGATTCCAAAAAATCCTTCAACTAGGGCGTCGTTCTTCAACCTAACCAGTTTCCACGGCAACAACATTCCATGACAACCCTTCCATTGCTGCCTTCCAGAGTGTGGGTTGCATTCAAACAATAACCTTGTTAACAGAGTAACTTACAGTTGATTTGCACATAACATTGTGCTCAAGCCTATCATAGGATCGATGCCAGATTCTGAGTGCCTTCAATACTTCCATGCATCGAATCATGCACAACTACTTTGGTTTCATAGATTTTTCTTAAGCCTGAAATGGCTTTTGCAGGTTTTATATGTACCCAACAACTATACATAGAGCTACTGCAGTTTACTTAAATTGTTTAAACACATTATGCACATCATATAAAGAACAATTACACACAGTAAGCAAAATTTATTTCATTAACACAAAGATACTGTACCTCTATGGTTTCTTCCCAATCTGAATATGAACTGGAACCTTCTATCTTGATTCTACCCAACTCAAAATTCTATATATGATCAAAATTCATGCACAGAATTAGCTTAAACATAGAGCTAATTTAATATTCACCGAATCCAATGTATTCATGCCCAAATAAACATAGAGAATGGAAAATCCACTTTTCATCATCAGAATGATACTGTACATGCATCAAAGAATCCTAATATACTCTTCAAATGGCATGATTCCTCTATGTGGGAATCCTCCTCCTCCCTCCATGCCCTTAGGCTTACAAATATCTTCAAAACCGAGCCTATCCAATTCATTAGTTAACTGATTCCTCATTTTCTGGATTGTTTCCTATATTGAAGCAACAATTTCTAATTGAAGAACATCGAACTTATCAACACTAACCTTTGATCAAATAAATCCCTATCTCTATACAACACATACTTAGATGTATTCATTACCCCTTGAGTCATTCCTTAATTTAAGGAATTAGTTTCTTGACTCACACTTGCATTGACACCTATCCAATTGGAATCTTCTATAACTAAACTTCTAACTATTAGAAAACTCTGATAGTTTACAAAAGATTTACATTCAAACCACATTGGGTTAGTATCATGACTTGAGATTTGTATCGAACTTTAAAATTTTAGTTGAGAGCAAATTCCCCTACATCAGACTCCCAAAGTAAAAAAAGAAACAATGACCTCCTAGTCATGTACCTTCAGTCTTTGTCTTCCTAGATCCAAAACCTTAGTTTGCAATTGTCCTTGAGCTTTACTATCATCATTTCTTATGGGTTTCAACCTTCTAGGATTCTGGACTTTATGTTGTAATGCTCCACCATCTCTGCCTTCACAATTATTTGCTTTCAATCCTACTTTACATCAGACTGTTTGCTTCATTATATCGTATCTTTTCATAAAACACCACATCAAATTCCACAAATAATCTATCGCAATATCCAATTTTGTTTCATCCTGAAAACAACTCTTGTTTTCATCAATTTGTAAATGCACTTCTCCTTCACACAAAAGGGCATAAAAAGTTGGTTGTGGAGCCTGATCTTCCATATCCAGAGATATTATTCAGTTGTGTTTGTACCCCAGGTGTACTGTACACTCGTTCCCCCTGCCTTGGGGTCCCGGGGAACAGTTATGCGGACCCAAGGTATTGGGTTAACCATAGTATTTTCCCATGGTATTTTTCCCCTACAAAAGAAAGCATTGTAACACGACTATGTATGGTATTATAGCATTGTAAACAATATCTGTGATTGTGTGAGAGAGACTGTGAGAGCGTGAAGAGGAAGTGCAATAGTTTTGTTGTAGGTTGTATCCCTTCATCTTTCTGGACAGTAATAAAAGGACTGGAAATTTGGTTGTGGACGTAGCCCATTGTTTGGGTGAACCACATTATATCTGTGTCTATCAGAAATGTGTTTAATGTGTTTTGCATCTTGTTTAATGATTTAACTGTATAATTGTTATTGCTCTATGGTCCTATTTTCTAACAATTGGTATTAGAGCCAAAAGGTCTATTTGGCTGGTAAACTCGCAGGAAAGAAGGGTTCCTGGTTCGAGTGGGAGCGATGGCGGAAGAGGGAAATTTTAGGGTCGAGAAATTTAACGGCCAAAACTATTAGCTATGGAAGATGCAAATGGAGGACTATCTTTACTAGAAGGATCTGTACCTTCCATTGGGCTGAAAAGAAAAACAATTGGCAGCTATGAAGGATGAAGAATGGGAGGTTCTTGACAGAAAGGCACTGGGAACAATACGCCTGTGCTTGGCTTCGTCAGTGGCTTTCAATATTTTGAAAGAAGAAAAAATAGAGGGTGTGATGAGCGCTTTGGGTAAGCGCTACAAAAAACCCTTGGCTTCCAACAATGTATGTTTAATGAAGCATTTATTTAATATGAAGATGTCGGAAGGTGGATTTGTTACCAATCATTTAAATGAGTTTAATACACTTACTAGTCAGTTAAGTTCTGTAAAATTGAACTTTGATGATGAGATTAGGGATCTTCTAATATTGTGTTCATTGCCAGAAATATGGAATAGGTTGGTCATGGCTGTAAGTAACTCTGTCCCTAGTTCAAACACTCTTAATATTAATGATGATGTTGTTGGTGTTATTCTTAGCAAGGAAATGCGAAGAAAAAGCATAGGTGAGACATCAAGTAATGAGTTGACCGTGGAGAGCAGAGGGAGACAAAAGGAGAGAGGAAAGAGCCCAGGTAACCGCGACAAGTCTGGAAAGGGTAGATCCAAGTCCATATTTGGAAAAATAGAGTGCTGGAACTGTGGTAAGAAAGCACATCTGAAGAAAGACTACATATCTCCAAAGAAGAAAGGAGACATACATCAAGAGACTACTAAGGGAGAAAATGTAGTAGGTGATGTGTTACAAGATGCTTTGATTTTTGCATTAGATAATACTAGCGGTTACTGGGTAGTAGATTCAGGGGCTTCATGTCATGCTACACCCATAGGAAATTATTTCATGATTATGTTCAAGGTGATTTTGGGCATGTGTTATTGGGGGATGATGAACCATCTAAAATTGTTGGAAAGGGTAAGGTACAGAGTAAGTTAAATAATGGAAGTGACTGGCTGCTAAAATATGTAAGGCACATTCCTGCTATGAAAAGAAATATGATCTCAACAGGGAAGTCGGGAGATGGTGGCTGTTTGTCTACTCTTGGAGAAATGTGGTGGAAAGTCACTAAAGGATCAATGGTAATAGAAAAAGGAGATAATATAGGTACGTTATATTTATTTCCTCATAATACTGATTATTCTATCTCTGTAGATTCCACAGAAACAGGTGCAGCATTGTGGCATCATAGGCTTGGCCACATGAGTGAGAAGGGAATGGAGATTCTCCACTCAAGGAAATTGCTTCTAGATATGAAGCAGGTAAGTTTGGAATTATGTGAGAACTATGCTTATGGAAAACAGAAGAGAGTTAGTTTTCTCAGGGCTAGGAAACCAAAGAAGAGTGACAAGTTAGATATTTTCCATATAGATGTATGGGGACCAGATTAGGTACAATCTCTTGGTGGCTCTCGTTATTATGTTACTTTTATTGATGATGCAACTAGAAAAACTTGGGTTTATTGCAGTAGACAAAAATCTGATGTGTTTGATACTTTTAAGAAGTGGAAAGCTTTGGATGAGAATGTGATAGGAAAAACGTTGAAATGTATAAGATCTGATAATGGAGGTGAATATTGCAGCAATGATTTTGACAATTATTGTTCACCCAATGTGATTTACAGAGAGAAGATAGTCCTTGGAACACCACAAGAAAATGGTGTGTCAGAAAGGATGAACAAAACGATCATGGAGCGTGCAAGGTGTATGATACTGCATGAAGGGTTTCCCTTACATTTTTGGGCTAATGCTATACACATTATTGTTTATTTAAAAAACATAGGGCGTTCAAGTGATTTGGATGGTGGGATTCCAGAGGAGGCATGGACAGGTAAACATGTAAAATACTCATTTTTGAGAACTTTTGGTTGTGAAGCATTTGTCCATATTGATAAAGATGATAGAATAAAGATTGAAGCTAAATCCAAGAAATGTACCTTTATTGGATACAAGGTTGATGATTTTGGTTATCGTTTATGGGATTATGAAAAATGAAAAATCATTAAAAGTAGAGATGTAGTATTCAATGAAAAGGTCATGTACAAATATCAGTTGCAGGGAAAGAAAGTGGGAAAAGAAAACATAGAGTACACAATGCTTGATGAAATCAAAGAAAATGAAGTTCCAAAGGCACTAGAAAATCAAGAGCAGTAGCAGGTACCTGAAACTCCTGAAACTGTAAGAAAGTATACCATGTTAAGTAGACCCCCTAGATGATTCTCTCCTTCACTTTATTATTTATTGATGACTGATTCTGGTGAACCAGAATGTTATGAACAAGCAATGCAGGTAGAAACTAGAAAGAAGTGGGAGCAAGGCATGGATGAGGAGATGGACTTATTGGTAAGAAACTAGACTTGGGATCTGGTTAAGTTGCCCGTAGAAAAAGGGGCATTGTAGAATAAATGGGTTTACAGGTTGAAGGAAGAAGATGGAGGTGAGAAGCGATAGAAGGCTAGACTTGTTGTAAAGGGGTTTGCACAAAAGAAAGGTATAGACTTTGATGAAATATTTTCTCATGTTGTTAAAAGGACTTCAATCAGAACTATTTTAAGTCTAGTGGTGGTAGAATATTTGCATATTGAACAATTAGATGTAAAAACAACATTTCTCCATGGGGATTTGGAGGAAGAGATTTATATGCAGCAATTACAAGGGTATGAGGTCAAAGGGAAGGAGAATTTGGTTTGCAGGTTGAAGAAGAGCTTGTATGGCCTAAAGCAAGCTCCAAGGCAGTGGTATTTAAAATTTGATAATTTTATGACAGAACAAGGTTATGATGGATGTCATTCTGACCACTATGTTTATTTCAAGAAGCTAGATAACAGAAGATATATTATCTTGTTATTGTATGTGGATGACAAGCTTGTTGCAGGGTCTAACATGTAGGATATAAATGTGCTCAAAAGAAAACTAGCTAATTCATTTGCGATGAAGGATTTGGGTGATGCAAAGCAAATCCTTGGTATGAGAATAACAAGAGACAGGAAAAATCGCAAATTGACGTTGTCTCAAGGTGAGTACATAGAAAAGGTGTTGTAGAGGTTCAGAATGCAGAATGCAAAACCAATTAGTACACCTTTAGCTAGCCATTTCAAACTAACTAAGGAGATGTGTCTAGAGACACAGGAATAGATAGATTACATGTCCAGGATTCCCTATTCATTAGCGTTAGAAGCTTGATGTATGCCATGGTGTGTGTGCACAAGACTAGATATTGCACATGTAGTGGGAGTTGTGAGCAGGTATATGAATAATCCAAATAAAGAGCATTGGAAAGAAGTACAGTGGATTCTCAGGTATTTGAGAGGTTCCACTTTACATGCATTATGTTTTGGAGGTTCAGACACTGTTCTATAGGGATATGTTGATGCAGATATGGCTGGTGATAAAGACAACAGGAGGAGCACCATAGGGTATGTGTTTACTGTGGGTGGAACAACAATAAGTTGGATTTCAAAACTGCAATAGGTTGTTGCACTTTCAACAACGGAAGCAGAGTATGTTGCTGCTACAGAGGCTAGTAAGGAGATGATTTGGTTGCAGAGGTTCATGGAGGAATTGGGTAGAAAGCAGGAGAATAGCAGGTTGTACAGTGACAACTAGAGTGCCATTCATTTTGAAAAGAACTCATCCTTTCATTCGAATACTAAACATATACAACTCAAGTACCACTTCATAAGATCTATTCTAGATGAAGAACTGTTAAAACTAGAAAAGATACATACTAGCCAGAATCATGTAGACATGTTGACAAAGGGAGAAACCACAGAGAAACTGAGTTCTTGCTCAGTTTCTATTGGCCTTCAAGCATGAAGGTGAAAATAAGAAATTTTCCAAGTCCAAGGTCCAGAGCATAGTCTAGTAAGTGTAGCAGCACTAGAGTTGCTATGATCAGTATCCAAGTGGGAGATTGTTAGTTGTGGAGCCTGATCTTCTAGCTCCAGAGATATTATTCAGTTATGTTTGTACCCCAGGTGTACTGTACACTTGTTCTCCCTGCCTTGGGGTTCAGGGGAACAGTTATGCAGACCCATGGTATTGGGTTAACCGTAGTATTTTCCCATGGTATTTTTCCCCTATAAAAGAAAGCCTTGTAACATGGCTATGTATGGTATTATAACATTGTAAACAATCTCTGTGATTATGTGAGAAAGACTGTGAGAGCGTGAACAGGAAGTGCAATGGTTTTTTTGCAGGTTGTATCCCTTCATCTTTCTGGACTTGTAGCAGGGATTTCTCCCTTACTACAGGGTAGGAATGGCTACCTTTTGTCTATAGGATGGAAGGATAGGGTTCCTAATGGTAATGCAAGAAAAACGAAATGAAATTGAAGCAAAGAAAATAGAAAAGAAAGAAATGGAAGCCCTGCACACAAGGTTAGACTCCGGAAACCTGCATACAACTTGTTAGAACATAAAATAAACCTACAAGCAACCTAAGTTAGAGAAACTAGAATAAAAATGACAGTAAAGAAAGCTTATACCTCTTGGTGGAAATGGGCCACCATGCCCTAGCTTGGAGAAGCACCTCTCTCTTGGCAATGGGGGAGCTATGGCTCAATGGGAGGATGGATGAGAGGGACTGTGGGTGGCTTGAGAGGAAAATGGTCTCAAGGCATCCACTCGGGCAACATAATAGTATGCAAGGGAGGAATGTTTTGAGAGTTACCCCCACCCCTCTATTTATAGCTTTTTTAGGGTTCTTAGCCCCTAGTTAGGGCTTTAGCCCCTTTTTTGGGCTTTTAGCCCCTTTCGCTCAATCTTTAGCTCCTTTTAGGGTTTTAGGCTCCTTTGAGGGGTTTTAGCCCCTTTTTGGAGGCTTTAGCCCCTATGAGAGCCATTTAGGCTCTTTTTAGGGGTTTTAAGCCCTTTTTCATGTTTTTAAGCCTTCTTGAGGGTGTGAGGGTCAAATGGGGTCAAATGAGGGTCATGCATGGGTGTCCTTGGGTGGTGTAGGCTATGTAGAGCTAAGTGAGGGATTTTTTGGGTTAACAGATTACCCCTTGATGTGTGAGGGCAGGAGCTCATCGTATGGCCGATGAACATTATAATATTTTCTGCGAAGAGGTGGTGCTTCCTGGGCTGGGGCATGGTGGATTTTGGTTTTTGTATTAACATGGTTCCCATTAATGGGTGAGATACAAATAATGTGTGACATGTATATGGACAAGGTGGGCATCCCCATGCTCATAACAATGTCGAAAGAATAATGTGATCTATGCTCTATAATACAAGAGCTGATCACATACAACTGATGATACATAGTGGTTTCCTCAATGAGAGGCTGAATACAATACTGATATGAGGAGTTGATACATTGGACCCATGGCATTCTCATGGAATGCTATATATTCATGACAGATAGCCTGCTGGATATGGAATGGTACATAGCTGTATGGACTCACTGATGGAGAGTCAGAGTCTTTGTGGTACAAGTATGCTGCATCAATCATAAATCTATATCGAAGCACTGCTGGGGATTCCGAACAATGTCTCCAACGCAACCCAAAAATCATAAGGGACATAAACCTGCTTAGGTCCCTTGAATAGACTCATCAATGTGCTAGAGTCAGGTGACATCCAGGGTCTTTGACCAAATACTGCACGGACCAATACCCTGTACGAATCTCAACGGTGAGATGATGTAGTTGGAGTCGAACACGTGAGAAACAACCATCCCGAGAGGCACTAAGGACTCCTCTCAAGTAGTCCAAGGAACTCATCAATGAGGCTAATGAAACCAATATACATGGACCTTTGGGTCTATCCTCTGGAATATGTGTGTTGTCGTCGACAGAAGGAGACCTGCCCCTGGTCAAGGCAATGGTGTTTCCTTAACCAGAAGCAAGAGGGAGATAACCAAAAGATGTGAGACAATATGAGGACTAACCCACTGAATGCGGGGGGGGGGGGGGGAAAGAGTTGAATAGGGGCAAAGGGAGTGTAGTAGACTCAAACTTCCTTTGTTTAGAGTATGACGTCAGAGTGGACTAGGAAGCAAATGAAACTAACTCATGGGAAAGGGATCATAGCTGTAATACTGGGAATGTCACTATAGATGGGAAATACTTGGGGGAGATAGAATTTTGGTATTGATGGGATCCAAGGGAGACACATTGCAGAGTACTCTGAACAAAGGATACCCAAAGTAGGAATGTTTCCAAACTGTTATCTGTGGGGTGGTGTCTAAAGACACTATTGTGGTACGATCTCGTGGATTTTTGGCGGACCCAAGAAAGTAAATGATCGGTGGTGCTTTCAAATTTAGAGAGTCTGAAAGCATGAAGAAGACTCTAGTGGGGGCTCTTTTTCATTGGTAATCTCTTGTGCCCGAAAAAGGATAAAATTATACATAGGAGAGCTCTCCCATCCTGTAGGGGATGAGAGACTTCTTTACCGTTGGTAGTCCATTCAAGACGGAAAAGGTTAAATGTATACGGAATGGATGGTCATTTAGATACTTTTACAAGCATGAAAAAAACCAAGTTTGCTCAGTGATCTTTGCTTAACGAGAAGGCTGGAAACGAGCTTAACGACAACCCATGGTGAGCTTTTTGGTAAAGTTCGGCCCCTCTGCCCGAGAAAGCATAAAAGTATGCAGTGGGGAACGGTCTTGGATTGAATATGCCAAGGTGGTCCTTTTCATTTGATGGTCTACATAGTCCGCAAAAGGAGATAAATGGACGATGTAGATGCCTTTTGTAATCTCACAGATCACATAAGGTTACCAATAATACATACTAAAACATACATATAAAACAGAGACAAGAGATAAGAACAAATAGGTGAATAAACAGATTATATTACAAGAATGAGTCCATACAACACAGAGAACTGAATTGAGTTCTCATCTAGCTCAACAACCTAATATATATGATTACAAAATAGTTACAAAATAACTACCTGTCGGTTCAGTGAACTGACATGACCTTAGGTGCCCGACCTAATCTCTAGTTTAGTCAGCCGACCGACTTAGTCGACTTATCGACTTGCTCCTCTTACATCTCCCCCATGAACAAAACATTTCTTCTTCCTGAAGAAACAGGGAGGTACAAAAATTCCTCCGGTATTAATAGTTACTGTGATTTGCCTTGTCTTCATGGGTTGTGAAGTCTGATGGTCGGTCGCTTCTGTACACAGACTTTGACAATGGCTGGTGCTGTTACTGCGAGGTGATGTTGGAAATCTGTCCAACTCTGCAAAATTTCTGGATGTCGATGGTAAGTGTGGTTAGGATTGATAGGCTCGACAACTTTTCTGAAATGGAGAATTCTGCTATCCTCTCCATGTCGGGACCCATAAATTGTTCCTTCTCTTCTGCAGTCTCTATAAGTCATTTCATCTATGGACAGATGATGTCAACGTTTTCTAAGTTGGGGATAGCTTGCTGCACCCACTAATGTGCTTCCCTCTCTAGTCTCTGTAGCTTGGTGGTTTCAAGCACTATTTATTCTTCTATTGTAGTCCTTAGTGCTGCCTTAGTGGTTTTCTCGCTTTCCAATGCCTGGATCCCTTGTCGGGTCTTCTGTGATTGCTGATAGACTTGCCCGTAGTAAGCATGCCAGTCTCTCATTATTTCTTCAGTTATGACAGACTCCTCCATGTGATCTTGCAGCACTTTACAAGCTTCAGTGAACGTGGTGTGCTATGCCATTAGGAGTTTGGCAATTTATTCTTTTTGTTCCTCCTTTGTTTCTTGAATTTGTGCTTTGAGGACCGACGCCATGGTTTCAAATAACAGATATGCCCTTTCGAGAAGTTTGTCTGTGTCAACCTCTACTAGGCCTGGCAGGGCTGAATGGGCTAGGTTTTGGCATTTAGTGAGGAACTCGACTTGTTCTGCATTCTTGTCATCGAGTTCCTTATTTCTTTGCTCACTCCTTGTCTTTGCTTCACCTGCTAGGGTCTTAAGGAGTTGTATTAGCTTTGTGTCGGTCAAGGAGCTTGCATCCTTCAATCTGATATGGACCTTTGATGGCTGTCCATGATGCTCCTTTTTTTGTTTCTCCTTCCTTCTCTTATGATTTTCTTTTTCTGCTTGTGTCGGCACCTGTGTACCTGCAAAATTCGAGTCGGGATCTTTGGTTTGTGGGATAGTGGTTGCTGGTTTCTATGGTTGGGGAGGTGGGATGACTGCTACTTCTGGTTGTTTAGATGCAGCTGGTTGTGGTGGGCCTTGCTCTGAGTCAAGGGGTGGTGTTGGTGGTGGAGATGGTGGTGGTGAGGGAGTTGGAAAATGGTCGAGGGTGATTGGGTTGGGGGAAGTGTGGGTGAGTGGTGGATTGTCGGGGCGGGGAGGTGAGTCTAAGTCGGAGAAAATTTGGTTAATCTATCGGGCTATGTCCTCCTCATTTTCTTCTCCTCCAGTCGGGGCAGTGGTTGGTAGGTTGGCTTTAGGTATGGTCAGAGTGATAGTCGAGGTCCAACATGCAACCACTTCAGCTTCCTTGTCGATATTTCTCTTGAAAGTTGACGTGATGGTTGCGAAGGTTCTGGACTGGGATTCCTGTCCTAGTTGGTACCCACCGACCTCAAAGAGAGGTGCTGTTGTGGATATCTTCTGGTCCGACGTAAATATCTCAGGTAGTTTTTCAATGAATGCCTGCAAATATTTGTCATTATCGAATTTGGCCTTCACCACTTCCGACATCACACTTTTACACAAGTCGAGGGGGCTTACTAACTATTGTGCTGATACTTGCTCCTCCGTTACTTTCGTCGGTGATGGGGGTGGAGGCGTAGACACTAGATCGACGACGTTCTCAGGTGTCGTCGTGGTCTTAGCTTTCTTTGGTTGACCCACTAGTGCTCTTGCCTCGACGAATATTTGGAATTGGGTTTCAACCAGCACCTTGTTTGCTGCGGCATCCTCTATTATGTCGAGGGCCGTGGCTGCCAGTTCCTCCTCGTCTTCTGATGAGTCTGCAAGGATAATCTTGCGCTTTTCTTCTCCTTGTTGTTGTTATTGTGTCTTGAGCTTCTTCTTGGAGGCTGCTATCTCTTTTGATAATTTTCTAATGATTCCTTTTGTGACAGCATACTCTAGATTTTCTGGCTCTGTCTCTCCCCTTGGCTCCTGGGTCGGGACGACACTTTCTGCAGTCGGAGTGATGACCTGCTGCTTTGGCTATGGTGCTGCTATTTGGGGTTCGGCCCTCTGTGTGGTCGGAGATTTGATGGTTATTTGAAGTCGGCCGGTGTGTTCGATCGATGTCTTCTCCACCAAAAAGGTGCTGATATAGAGGTTGAGCTCATGGTCTTCCTCTTTTTCTTGGTCAATGAGCGGCTCCTCGATCAAGAAGTCACTCTTTTTTACTGCTGCTGGTACTGGTATTTTGGTTTTGGCCTGTCGAGACAGATCCTGAAAGATCTAGTTGATTGATGGATAGTAGTCGAGGGCCTTAGCATTTGAATTGTCACCTTGCATGTACCATACCGAGGTATGGTCTAGTTCTAGATGGATGTGGGAGTTCGGCGGTAGACTTCTTTGGATGTTTTGAGGCACCCTCCATCTAGTCGTGTGAACTTTGAGCTATTGAAGCTAGTTCTCCAACAGTAATTTCCTGTGCTCAAGCTCCTGTAGGGTTCCTCTTTGGGAGAATGGTTTGAATGTCCACATGTGGAACCTCGACGATTGCTGAAAGATTGGATTCCCCTCTGGGCAGATATGGTACATGACTATCCATAAGATTAGGGAGGGGAACTTGATGATTCCCATCATTTCTTGGCATCTTTCATAGATGGTCTTGACCATGTCAGAAACATATTCAACCCATCTGTATATCCTTCCATCTGTGGCAATGGTGTCGACAGCTTCTAGCATGTCTAACTTAAGGTCGTTGCCTCGACCTGCTAGGGTGAGTGTGATTGTGATTATTTTGGCCACAATCTGTGGCATTCAGGTTGTGATTTGGTTGATCATCAACCCCTTCGAATTATTTTCCGAAGTTGACCCAGTTAGCTCTTCAACCAGTCCATCTTTAATACCAACTAGTACTGGGTTTCCTTCGTTTGAGAGATCGGTCAGTTTGGAGATGACTTCCACAGAGATGTTGACCGGTTGGTCGAAGTAGAACCGACAATTGTGGTACCGGCTGATGATGAATTTGATAGCAGTTTCCTTTGTTCCACCAAAGCTGGCCATGAGTGGTGCATTGACATAGTTGAATATAGTGTTGTATTTGATCTTCTCTGCGGCTTGAGTGGCCTTCTTGTTGACATAATCCCATTCTTGCATCTCGGCCAAAAGTTTTTTCCATGAGCCTTCCTGTACCTTGGCATTCTTAATTTTTTTTCTGCCTGCGGACTAAAGGAGTATCTGCAGCCTGTAGTTCCTTGGCTTTGGTCGAGGCTCTAGTTTGTTTGGGTGCCATTTTGTCGGTTTGGTGGTTTGGTTCACTAAGGGTTTCTCAGCTTTCAGTCGACTGGATGCTCTGATGCTCTCTCTGTATGAATTGCAGTGAATGATCCTTCAGTGGTCCAGTATTTATAGGTGATGCTGTAAATGTGTGAGTCGATGGGTGTATTAATGGCGGACGTGATGTTTCAGCTGGAACACTTGAGTGTGTGTTAATGGAAAATTTCTTTCGACGCTCGATGTCATGAATGCGTGATGGGACTATCAAGGTCGTCGGTCGATGCCGTTTATGAGAATGGTTGATGGAAGTGGTCGGTCGATGAAAATGGTCGATGGTGTGATGTCGATGGGCATGATGTCGGTTGTCAAAATAGTAATTTCCTGTCATAGTTTTCTACATGTACGATATTTTTTTGCTTTTGGATTTTTAAGTTTTTATTGCTTTTGGTTTACAGTTATGGTCGTTGTATGATTTTTTTTATTTTTTATTTTTTTATTTTTATTTTTAGCGTTTTAGTCAGGCTCCATTAACGAGTTTCTGAAATACTATGCCCTGTAACGTCTGTAGTCGGACTGATTCGCTGGTATGTATCTCTTCAACAACGTAGGGTCCCATCCATTTTGTATGGAGCTTTTTAGGTTTACCTTTTACTCGACTATTGTATAGTAAAGTAAGGTCTCCTACCGACAAGTTTTTGTTCTTGATGTTTCGGTCGTGCCATGCTTTTTGTTGTTGTTTCTTGATTTCTTGATGTTGTATTTCCATTAGTCGATGCTCCTCGAGTTTGCTTAGTTGCAATAGTCGGTCCTTTATTCCTTGTTCAACGTCGACATGTAGGATTTTGGTGATGATAGGTGTTTGTTGTCGGAAGTGTGGTGGAACTACTGCTTCTTGTCCATAGACTAGTCGAAAAGGAGTTTGGTCGGTCAAGCGTTTATATGCTATTCTGTATGCCCATAATACTGCAGGTATTTTCTCGTCCCAGTCATCCTTATCAGAATTACATATTTTGGTTATTCCTCTTGTTAATGTTTTATTGAATGCTTCAATTGCTCCATTCGACTGAGGGTGGTAGGCTGTACTCCGATGATGGTCGATTTGGAATTGGTCGGTTAGGGTTTTGATAGTTCTGTTGATGAAGTGTGTTCCCTAGTCGCTAATTAGAGTTAGTGGACATCCAAATCTAGTGATGATATTATCATAGATAAACTTAGCAGCTATCTCACTAGAACATGTGTCGACTGATTCAACCTCTGCCCATTTAGTGACATATTTGACTGCAGTTATGATATACCTTGCGCCTATTCTTTTTGCTGGTATAGGAAATGGTCCTATGAAGTCTATGGCCTAGATTTCAAATGTCAGACTTGGGTTTACTGATATCAAAGGCATTTCTGTGCTAGGCAGGGGTTGAACTAGTTGTTGACATCTGTCACATCGACTGACAAAATTTTTGCAATCTCTGTTGAGCGTCGGCCACCATAACCCTGACTTTTGGATTTCCTTTGCAGTTGTGTTAGCCTAGAAATGTCCTCCTGTAGGTCCATAGTTTGCTTCATGCATAATGTTGTCTCATTTGTGTTCCAGTACACAACTTCTGAGGATGTCATTTAATCTCATTTTGTATAAAAATCTATTTATAATACTGTATGGTGCAGCCTTCATAGCTAAGATCTACTTTTTCTTTGTACTCATTCCTTTTGGTGCATGTCCATATTCCAAGAACTGGGCTATTTATTCTAGTTCTGTCGGGACTACTTCTATTTGAAATAAATGTGCATCAGGTAAGTCATCATTGACTCCTATTGGTTCTTCTCCTCTATCGATTGGGGATAAATGGTCGGGACCGACATTTAACTTGCCTGGTCAGACTACGACTTCGAATTCAAATTCTTGAAAGGGAAGTAGCCATCGATAAATCCTTCCATGATGTAGTGGTTTATTGACAATATACTTCAGTGCTTGATGGTCTGTATAGAATATAAATGGGTTAGCTAAGAGATAATGTCGATATTTTTGTAGTGCAAAGACCATTCCTAGGGCTTCTCTTTCTGTTGTCGAATAGTTCCTATCAACCTTGTTTAATTTCTACTACTGTAAACTATAGGATAATCCATTCCATCATCTCCTGGTTGAGTTAAGATTGCTCCTATTGCTACGCCTGATGCATCAATATGAACATGGAATTTGATCAACCGGTTTGGAAACTTTAGGATTGGTGCTTCGACTAGTTTTCTTTTAATTTTTTGAATGATATGTGGCACTCCTTTGTCCAGTTGAACTCTTGATCTTCCCTTAATATTTATTCAAGAGGGTAGGTCATATCTGAATAATATCTTATGAATTTTCGGTAATAACCTGTGTGGCCGAGTAACACCCTGACTTGTTTTGGGTTTACTGGTGGTTTTAGGTCGAGGATAATTTTGATCTTTGCAAAGTCAACCTTAATACCTTCCTTACAGACAATGTACCCTAATAATATCCCTATGGGGGTCACAAATATGCATTCTTGATGTTTAGGGAGAGTTGAATTTGTTGACATCTCTCCAACATAAGTCTGAGCCATTTGCAATGATATTTTAACATGGAGTATATTGTCCAACCATCAAAGTATACTGCCATGGTATTGTAGATATATTCCTGAAATGTTTTGACTACAATCCTAGAGAATACTATAGGTGCATTTTTTTAATCCAAAAGGCATAACCTTGTAAGAAAATGAACCAAATTCACACACAAAGGTTGTCTTCTTCTGGTCTTCTTTAGCTATTCACACTCGGTTATAACCTGAGAATCCATCTGTAAATGAGTAGCATTCATGTCCTGCAACTTCATTTAATATTTCATTAGCATAAGGAGTTGGAAATGGGTCTGTCAGTGTCACTTTGTTTAGTTCTATGAAGTTGACACAAATTCTTAGTCTGGTCGGATCATGTTTCTTAGGTTGTACAACCATTGGACTTGCCCATTCAGATTGGTCGATAGGATAGATGATGCCTACTGCAAGCATGTTATCAATTTCCTTTTTAACTATCTCTTTGTATTTGTGAGCTAGTTTATACGGCCTTTTCTTCACAAGTCGAACATCAGGTTTAGTATCAATCTTCATTTCTCCCATTTCATGGACTAAGCCTTTGATGTCTTTATAATCTCTAGCAAATACATCTTGGAACTCCTTTAATAAGTTCACTATCTCTGTAGTCTGCTCTTCACTCTAGTAGTTACCAATCTTTGCCATTTTTGGTCGATCATCATTTGAGATGTCGAATTCTTTGTTTTTGACTTTAGCATCTAGCCATTCTGGTGCTTTGGCTTCATTGATCGTTGACTTCCTTCTTTAAACTGTGAGAATGTGACAGGGAAGTCGGCTGCAGTCATTTTGTCGGTGTCATGTTTGTCGGTTGAGTCTACTTTAAGGATTATACAAACAAGTTTGGTTGTTTCGACATGGTAGGATTTCCATCTAAAGCTTTTTCCTTCTGTGTTTTCGTTTTCTAACTGTAGTCTTGTCGGCTATGGTTTTGTCCTTGTTTATGTGTTGTCGAATTTCATTGTCTATTGGTTATATTTTAAGGGTTTGTTTTTGGTTTGCTGTATAAATTCTTTAATCTATTTTGTTGTTTTGACCAAGTTTTCATTTTGTGGTATAAAGTTGAAATCTTTAATGAAATTTTCCCTGAGTTCATGCCATAGGAATGTTTCACCTCTAGCTTCTTCCATCTTATACCATTTGTTTGGTAAGTCGGTGAGGGTTGATGGGAACAGGTTTGGCCATGCTCGTTCATCCTTGTATCCCATTCTTCTTCACTCTTTTTCACAAGTTTTAATATGATCTTCTGGGTTTTGACCTTTAGTGAATACAGGTGTCTGAGCTTGTTGTGTTAAATTCTTTCCTCCAAACCTTTCGACAAAGTAAGTCGAAGCTATTGTCTAGGTTTGCAGTCTTGTTTGATGGGTATCCCACCATCGAGTAGCTTGTCCTGTAAAAGTTTCTACTAGGCTTTGAAGTTGGCCATGTTCACCAATATTTTTGGAAATTTGTTCTACATGCATGACTGGTGATTCCCTTTCCTTATATCTTGGTATTTGTGTAGTATTTACATTGGTAGTTTGTAAGGTAGGGTATTCCCTAATTTTCTTCTCAAATATTTTTGGGACAATGGACACTATGAAGCACTGTTGGGTGGGTTTTTTCTGCACTTTTTGAACAGTCCAACACCCTCTTGCTTGTGTTTCGTAGTTCCTGATCTCCCAATCATATAATTCGACGTCTGAATTATAACCAATTGAGTCTTGGTTGCCTAAATGAAGTTCTCCATGGATATTTGGTTCTATATAATCTGCATTATTTTGAATCTGGTAGAGTTGTCGGACGTCAACTTCATCATCGATAGGTTTAGTCCAAGGTTATCCTTGAGATGAATGAATGGGTACAATGAACTTCTGTCCATTTCCTTTTAATTTGATCCTCTCCTTGTCTAGGGATATCGATGCTTTCATCTTTCTACCCCAAGGTCGACCAACTAACGCTGGGAAGGAACTGAATCCTTCCTTAGGGTCAATGATTTCGAAGTCGACCCTGGTCGAGATTCCTTTTATAGTTGTGTCCATGTTCTTCCAAACTCCAATAGGTTCAATTAGGCCCTGGTCGGTGAGTTTCAGGTATATGCCTGACTCATAGAGTCGAGGTCTGCCCATTTGTTCCCAAGTGTCACGAGTCATGATGTTTACTTGTGATCCAAAGTCGAGCACGACTTGTCGGACATGGTATCCTTCAATTTACAAGTCAACAAGAGGGTCGACATCGCCTTTATATTTTTTATTTAAGATACAAATGTTCTTTGTTTGTTTTTCAGAGTGGTTACATTTTATTTCATACAACAAATTGATGAACTGAGATACTAAGTTGTCTTTTTGTACGAGCCGGATTAATTCGTTTATTGTGTTATGTCGAGTGTCGTGAGCTTGTTCTTGTCATGCAATTTCTTTGAATACATTGGTTGCTTCTTTGTATGTTTGTTTTTCTTTCAATGGATCACGATAGACATTTTTCTCTTTTATTTTGCTGATTCTTGGGTTATCACTGCCTATTTTTGTTCCTTGTCGAGTCACAATATGCAATTTTTTTGTGTTTATTACATCATTTTTTTGCACACACGACAAGACATTAACATTTTTCTTTGTATTTATTTTTTCCAACATGGTAGGGAAATCCTCTAGTGAGTGATCCCTTACTCCACAATGAGTACAAAATTTGAGGTTAGTTCTGTCTTTATATGGATAGTCTGCATACCGATGTCCCTCCTTATAACATGTAAAGCATTGGATGGGTCAACGTGGTTGGTTGTTGTGATTCTCAGGGAATCGACTTCTTCATTCATAGCCTCCACGTCGATTGTCGTACCAGCGCTTGTATCGTCAACCGTCATATCTCTGACCATTCTAATCATTTGGTAAATTGTTTTGCTCATTTGTTTGTGCAACTGCGTTGGTTTGGTAGACTGCATGATAATTTTGTCAGTTCTTCAGGTTCAAATGGCAGTCGGTCGTGTTATGATTTTTGGTTTCGCAGATTGCACACCAGGATGCCTTGTCGTTATTCATGTTGAACGGCCAGTCTTTTGTCAAGTGGTCCCCATGTTCCTGGAAAATGTTGCAAAAATATTTCGTCTGTATGAATCGAACGTCCTGTCGGCTGTAATCCTGTCGACAGTTGTCTTTGGAGTGTCCGGCCGTTGAGTAATTTGTGCACTAGATCTCCTGATTCTTGAGGTTTAACTCCTTTAAATACTTCTGCACACTGTCGAGTTGTTCTTCCAATCTGTGGTCAGTGGAGTAAGCGGGTATGTCCTCGTCCATCTCCACTTGAAGAGCTTTTGTTAGCGCATCTTCATAAGATTTGAATGTTTCCAGACTGATGTGTTGGTGCACTTTCTGAGATAACCCTGCAAGAAACCACTGGATTAGTAACTGTTCATCTATAACATAGTCCAGTTGGCTCAGAAGGTCTTTCCAACGCTTATCATAGTCGCAGACAGTTTCCCCTGGATTTTGTGACATTGTTTTTAGTTTTTTCACTGTGAGGTGTTTGACATCTGGAGTTTTGAAAAATGATAGAAATTACGCCTTGATCTCGGCTTTGGTTGCTCTAGGTTGTCTTTCTGAAAAGGTCATATACCAGGTCAATTCCATTTTCCTTAAGGTACCGGTGAACTGTTCCATTTGTCTATCTTCGTCTATAACTTGGTTGGCCTCCCAAGTCTATTCGTAGACAAACCAGTGTCGTCTAGGGTCCTCATCCCCCTCATATAGAGGAATGTGAGTTGATCCGTGACCCATGTCGGAGTCACTCTCACTGCTCTTAGGAGGTGGCGGTGGTGGAGGTGGGGGTGAGGGTGGTGGGGTTATTGATTTATTCATCTCTGTGGGACTATGGTTGACGAAACTTTCATTCCCGTTAGTTGTCGATTCTTCTTCGACTAGCAGTCGATTGATGTTGACTTCTACTGTCGATGGCCCACTGCAACTATTTGACCACAGTTCTGAATGTTCTGTGTCTTCCAAAGTTGTAGTTGGTGGGGGGGGGGGTTCTCCTTCATGTGTTGGTAAGAGTAAGTGGATAATTCGGTTGGAGGGTACCGCTTGAAAGGTAATCCAATTCCCTTCCTCTGGTCGACGGATAATGAGATGTCGTCCAGTGTATGTTTCGTCGTCTAGTCGACTCCATATACCAAAGTCACCAGCTCGTAGTCGGAGGTCCTCTTCGACAATATTCTGTATTCGAGTACGTGGATTCAATGGAGAGAGGGTTGTTCCTTCATAGGGAGCTCTTAATTGGAGAGCTTATGGCTGCTCTATCCACAATTCTTCTTCTATAGGGGATGCCTCTTGTTCCGTGCCTTCTTCATGTTGGTCATGACCCGAATCTAGCGGATTCTCTTCCTGGTTGGTCGCCCTACGACTCCTTCATCTATGCAGTGCTAAGGCTCTTTCTCTTCTTGCTTCCCTCCTATGTTGTCTCTCTTCCCTCTCCATTTTCTGAATGTCCGACATACCTTCGTGTGATACTATTCTCTTGAGTTCCCTTTTGTTCGACTTCTCATTACTAGTGAATGGTATCTGTTTCTAGTCGACTAGAATCCACTCTACCATATCTCGACATATGACCAGCTACCCCCCCATAGCCTACCCGATTCTTTTTTTAAAATACCGGATAGTTGGGTCTATTTGATTAGGAAGTATTCCCACTCCCTTTCTACAATAAATTTTTCCCACTTCCTCTGCTTCTCCACCTAGTTAGAGTTTGGTGGTAGTTCGTGAAGTGATGGATGAGGTTCGACAATATGTCCTACTCCCTTCTCGATCAAGAATTTGAATAGCAAGGTCGGTAAGGAGCACAGAAATTGATCAGTGAGATCTATGTAAAATTTCTCGTTGACGGTTTCCACCGAAGTTCGGTCTTCGACTGCTTGCTCCTCACAGAAGTCGTCGGCGATTTTCTCAAACCACTCCGACAAGTTTGTTCTACCTCCTCAGATTATTTTTTCCAACAACTATTGTTCTTTAATCCCTTCCGACTTTCTCATCTAGGAGTTTCTTCAGAAGTTGGGGCATTGATTCTACAAACTTTTCATGTGTTTCGGTGAAAAATCTCTCTTTTTCCTGTGCAATTGTTAATCTGTTTCTTCGTGCGTAATTCTGCAAATAGTTTGCAATTTTACGTTCCCACCAGTCCCTAATCTCCTGCTCTAGTATCATCTGTTTGCATGCATTTCAGACATGTAGTCTCGGCAATGGAACCAATGTTGTAATCTCACAAATCACATAAGGTTACCAATAATACATACTAAAACATACATATAAAACAGAGACAAGAGATAAGAACAAATAGGTGAATAAACAGATTATATTACAAGAATGAGTCCATACAACACAGAGAATTGAACTGAGTTCTCATCTGGCTCAATACCCTAATATATATGATTACAAAATAGTCACAAAATAACTACCTGTCGGTTCAGTGAACCGACATGACCTTAGGTGGCCAACCTAATCTCTAGTTTAGTCGGGCGACCGACTAGTCGGCTGATTGACTAAGTCAGCTCATCGACTTAGTAGCCTGATTGAGTAAGTCGGATATCGTTCAAGTAGACTTATCGACTTGCTCCTCCTACAACGCCTTTTCCTATACTTTAACGAGTGGGAAAGGAAGTAGCTGCGCTCGACAATCTTTTCATTATTTTAGGAGTAAGAAAAGAGCTTAAAAGAAACTCTAGTATGGTCAACTGATCGCAGTGGCACAGGTGGTGCTCCTATGTCGGGATGGTGGATACTGGTCCAAAGGTCATCCGTGCAGTATGGATGGAGCAGGTGTCTATTAATCATACCAATACATGTACGGGATAGATCGCAGTAGAGGCACGCGAATCGGTGTGGCAGAGGCACACAAATCGAGGTGTCTCTCGGACAAAGGTCAGGAGAGCTATGTGTGAGTTGTGGTGGACGGACTTGACTACATATGGTGTGAGTGCAAGTCCGGAGGCAGTTATATGCCAAATGCATGCAAATAAAATGATCCATCTTCCGGACGATGGTCTGGAGATCCACATAAGGTGCGGTGGACGGAGTAGACAACTATGTGTTAAAAATCAAAGTGATGTGCCTTACGGGTGGTGGCCCAAGAACTCGCATGAGTGGCGGTAGGAAAGTGTGATGCAAATACAGGTTCGCAGACACTTGCATCACTATGATGTGGCTCGTAAATTGAGGTAACTTCCAAGAAGCGGTCCCAAAAATTACTTATTAAACATGAGACGATGGTCTCATAAGGAGATAGAAATTTGAGCTTGGAGGTGTGAGAGGTGTCTCGAACAGGCTCCAGGTGACTCTGAATTGAAAAAAAAAATTACGCTATAAGGGACTCATAGTGGTTATATCAGGCACAGATGTTGTTGAGGTGGAGCCCATTCCGTGGCTTCTTCAAGAGTTGACCATCTGAGTCAGCAAAGAGGTATGCCCCCTTGCCGAGACGAAGGTCATTGGCAAGGCAGGATGACAAAATATGGTATTTTATGGGAAGAAATGATTCCACACTATGGTTTAAAGGGAATGGGATAAAACTGGAGGTGGTCTTACAGATCTCTCTATCATCGTGTAAGTGGTGCCGTGATAGATCAGGTGGATCTTCCATAAGCGATGAGATGGAATGGCGACTAGTGCTTATAGTGATCATGTAAATGGTATTGGTTGTGGATTTGGTGGCCTTGCCCTCCATCTCTATTAGAGGAAGAGAGGCAGGCCTAGAGATGGTAAGAATCTTTGATTGACCCAAAGGTAGGTGAAACATCATCTCAATTATCTGGAAATGAGTTAAAACATCCTGGGGCCTCAGAGGTAGGGTAAGTGGTTCAAGGTACCACACAGGAACTCTTAGTGTGAAATCCTATAGATTGCGGGTTGCCAAGACCGACTTACACACGATTGTGGATGGTAGGACAAGGAAAAGAAAAAGGAAAAGGAAAAGGAAAAGGACTGTGTTGATCAGGAATGAACCCCAATGTTTCCCTAGTAACTGAGGTTGCGGCTGCGGTTGGTGCATGTCGTCCCAAGGGTACTTCGGAGCTATTAAGGCTTCAAGTATCTCCTCATCATTGCAGAAGCAATGAAGAGACAGGTCTGATGGATCGTCGGTAATGGTGGAGACAAGAGGGTCTATAGAACTGGACATCATGTAAATGGACATGGTGTCTGAAGAAGGAGGTGGGGGGCGGACTTCTTCGATCAGAGTGATCCTCGATTCAGGGGAGTGTTGTCGAAGGTCGGCTAAAGCCATTCGGAACTCGAACAAGTCTTGGCAGTGGTGAGAATAGTGTCCATACAATCCGCAAAGGGTGCAAGCATGGTTTGTTCTCAATGACTTGTTCCTCACTATTGGCCTGCTTGGAAGTTCAACCACGGGGAGGTTTTTCATTGTATCCATGGCATCCAAATGTGCGTGGATTATGGGAATCTCAGGGCAGTTCTGAGTTGGATGGCCTTGTTCTTCGCAGATGGCGCAAGATGGGATTTGTTGAGGTTCAGTGGTAGCTTTTACGTTCTTTTCCCTGGCCCTTTTTGGGTGGGGTAGTGCAGTGGTTGGTTTTTGCGGGCCGGGAGGGGGATGAGATTCAACCGCAATGGGTTGCACAGGGGTTAAGACTACTTGGGGAATTGGTAGTTGAGCTAGTGGATAAAGATACCACATGGGAATTCCCAATGTAAAGTTGGGTAAGTTTAAGGCGGCCATTACTGGCTTGCTCATGACACTAGGCGGGGGAAAGAGGAAGGGAATTGTGTGGATTGGGGAGGAGCCCAATTAAATCCCTGATGGTTGTATGTGGGGATGAGGTTATGGTTGTGACTGCACGTAATGTTGTGGCTGCAGATGAGGCTATGGCTACGGATGATGCTGCGGCTAGTGATGGTGTTTAGGCTGCAGATGGTGTTGTGGTTGTGGTTGGGGCTGTGGCTGCAGTTTTTGTTTGGGTGTAGGGGTGCTGGATGAGAGCATGCACAAGTACGCAGTCTCATTTGGTGTCGGTGGTGGTGACACTAAGGGGAAATAAGCCGTCATGGTGGTATCGGAAAACAACCCAGGGCCCACATTCAATAATGGGGAGGCTGGTATGTTTTCAACCATGGTGTTGACTGCAGGGATAACATTGGCGAGTGTGGTCATCCCTTGTGAATCAATGGTGTTTATCGTAGGGATAATGTTGGCGGGTGCCATTAGCCCTTGCGGATTGTGATAAGTCAGTTTCTCAACCATCATGATTTTCCCTTCGTGGGGGAACATCATGAGATGGAAGAGAGTTGATGCTACGGCTCTCATGGCATACATATAAATTCTTCCGAGGAGAAGGTTATAGTCCAATCGAGCATTGAAAACATCTATGTCAATCAATGCTGTCTTGCTGGCTAATGTGATGGGCACATGGGGGAGGATTCCTTGGGATTTAGTGGGATGTCCATCATAAGTCCGCAGAGAGTTGGAGGATGGTTACAGAATTGGGGATCCAAGCTTCTGCTAGACTAGGGTAGACATAACACACATGGATTCCCCCTCATCCACTATGCACTGGTGCATGACCAAATTTTGGATAGACACCGGGATTTGAAAGGAAATGGTTGATGACATTCGCGGTTCTCCATTTTGCGTGTCAAATGTGCTCAACTTGGAGTTAGAGGGGTCCACAGCCCCAAGGGTGGCTAATAAGGCTTTCCAATGCATTGGGCAAGTTTTGAGTACCTCAAGAGCAGACATGGCGGTAGGTGTTTGGACCAAATCATCCACTATGTTGTAGCTAACAGCAGCTCTAGCCGTGGTGTTGTTGGAAACCTAGCGTATGGGGGGGGGGGAAGGGGGTAACTGAAGAGGTGCATTGACTATTTTAGACGTAGATGCCGTTGATGTGTCAGCGGGTTCGGTGTTGGTTTCGTACTAATTTCGTCTAGTTTGTAGATTGACCTCTTCAGTGGTCATAGCTAGCAAGTGGTGGACACTTGTTTCTGCCGTGGGAGGTGCCCTTGGAGCGTTGGGATTGGGTTGGGGAGGGGGTGCGGTTTCCACCAATCCTTGGACTGGTAATGGATTTTGGAGCACCATAGGAGGAGGTCCTTATGGTGTTGGGTTGGGTTGGGCTTGGTCCGTTGTATTGGTGGCATGTTGAACCTCATTTCTAATGTCTTGTTTAGCGCAACTCATGAAGGGACACTCGAATGTGTAGTGCCCGTAGACCTCACATAGTGTGCACAGTTGGTTTGTCCGCAGTAGAGCATTGCGTCTGGATGCATTTGGTCGTTGAGGATTTTGGGCTGGCCAGTTCGCCATAGCATTGTTGGGAGGATTTGGTTGTTGACCACCTCCTTGTAGTTGACTATTTCCTTGGTTCCAGGGTCGGTTATTCCTGGCTTGCCCTTGCTGGTTGTTGGGGTCTGGCTGGTTGGGATGGTTTTATTACGCAAACACCTTTTCCAATGGAGTAGGTGGAGTAGGGTTGGGGGCTTGAACAGCTTGCACTGGTGGTGCATAGTAGACTTGGGTAGGTGCCAGTGCCAAAAATGTGGGAATTTGTCCCGCATATTGTTGTGTTGGCCAAGCCAAGGCCTGGGCCTGCCGTGGTGGTGTAGGTTGTGCGTAAGAAGTCATGGATCTAGACTGGGACATCATTCTTGCATAGTCCGGAGTTTGGTTTTAATAAGCAACACTAGGGGTGTTGCTTGGTTGTGGTGGTATTGCAGGTGGTGTCGGACAATGCTGTGGTTGGTGAGAGATAGAACCTATGATGCCATCTGCAACATGGGATGCCCCCGGTGCATCCCGGTAGGAGGTGCTTGCATGGGGAGAATATGGAATGACGGTGTAAAGGTATCCAAACTGTGCATAGATCATAGCAAATTGTTGGGATTTCAAGATGGCCTCCTCTTCGGATTGGGGACATTCAGATGGGATGTCCTTTTCTATATGTGGGAGCAAGGTTTTAAGGAACCAATCCAGGAAGATCTTGTCGTCAAGTTGGATCTTACACAAACTACGACGTCATTGCCACTGATGGATGTGGCTAGTTATGTGGGTCGCAATATTCTGGCGGCAAGATAACAAGATCTCCACCTCTTCATCATATCTGATGGGGAGTTCGAAATATTGCAGGAACATGAAAGCGAGGGAGTTTAAATCCGGGTACTTGGCTTGTGGTAGCTCAATGTACCACTTGGCTGCAGCACCTGTGAGGGTATGTTGGAATAGTCTTATCTTGATCGAATCATCTACAATGTTGTTTGATGAGCACCATAGATGAAACGTCATGATGTGGTTTTGGGGGCACTCCCCTACCTTCCCTTCAAATTTGGGAATGTCTAAGGGAAGTTTGGTTGGCATGGGAGGCCAAAACGTTTGATGGTGGATAGGGTCATTTGTTAATCGATCCAAGTCAAGCAAGTTGAGACGTACCATGAAAGGAAGGTTTGACCCAAGGTTAATGTGAGATGGTGCCGCCATGGTGGTGGGGTTTGCAGATACATGATGCACTTGCATAACTGGGGGTACTTGTGGCACAATTGTGGACATGCCAGTGCCCCCAAGTGTGGTGGGAGGGACAGTGTGGGTGGAAGGGCCACTACCCCCATATATGACAGAAGGGGCAGTGTAGGTGGAAGGGCCACTGCCCCCATGTATCCCAAGTGGGACAGTGTGGGTTGAAGGCATACTGCCCCCATGTGTTGCAGGTGGGACAACTTGACTGGTCAATATGGGTGGTGGTAGCTAGCTTATGACGGTTTGCATAACCGTGCTGGGGCCACCTGCAGGGGTGTTGGTGGTGGTTTGTGGTGTGGACATGGGTCCACTAGAAATTACTATGCGGAAAAATGGATTCGGGTTTGCACCATCCATGGGGCTTGATGGTGTAGTGTGCAGATCTGGTTCAGACTGATATGAGTATGAATATGAATTAGAGGCTATGTGGCCTTCTAATGGTGTAGAAGGTCGTCAAGAATGGTCTCGATGATGTCGGTTTAATGACCTGTACTGTGGTGGTTCACCTCTTAGGTGTGAGGAAGAGCATGAGGGATCAATCGTGTCAGATTTGTATGTCAAAATGGTGGTAATGATTTTTGGACCTTGGTTTCAATGGCTTCCTATTGGCTTTAGGTGGTCACTCGGCCACCAAGATTGCCAGAAGACGGCGCTTGGATTTTTCCTCATGGGAGTGCTAGTCAATCGGTGGGGGTCGTTGCCTGTTTTTCTTGGAAATTCCTCTCAGTGAACAACTACTTTGGGGTTCCCATGGTACTCCTCATAATGAGTTTCTGGGCTAAGCCCAAGTACTTCCCACGGTTAAGGCAGTCAGGGACTTATGTCCTCAAGGACTGCAGATGTTTAACTTAGTGTAAATTGTAAATTTTAATGGCTTACTCAGGGTCATGAACTGAGTTGGGTTGATTTATATGGTATGGTGTGTATGTATTTTGTTTTTCTGTTATACCTAGTGGCTGCTTAAATGGTTTATGAATATTCCACAGAGTTCATAACATTGTGAATGAAAATAGTAATAATAAATTTTACACATGTACCATTTGTGAACCTGAACTATGATAGCCTAACCAGGCGACTACCTTGCACCTATATTTCTCTTCAACCAGGAGAGGGTGCTGGGCTCTCAACACAATAGGACTAAGCCCATCCGTAGATCCATAGGTCACCCTATGGATGCAAGGTTGGTCAATAGGGAGGATGTTGAGTGCCGTGAGAATCCCTCCTTCTCTACATGCTCTACCTTCCAAGTCACCCATTTTTAGTGGCTTTGAAAAATAATAGGTGAAGTGCTTATTACTATACGAGCTTCACCCTTCGTCTTATCCCAGAATACCCCAAAGGGTGATGACTGGGTAGAGGAGGAAGGGCTAGGCAAGGTGTTGATTTTAAGTAAATTTTAATCAAGCTTTGTTCATTAATCCATTAACCATTGATTGACACTTTGATTTACACATTCTGCAAATGAAATGAACTGAAACAGAAACATAAACAAAAACAGTTTGGATGGATAGAGGCAGCTGAGCTGCATTGACAATGCTTAACTTAAAAAAAAATCAAACTCTAAGTGACAGATCGCACTTTTCGGGTCAAATGTGGTGAGGGGCTCCCCAAATTTTCCTAGAAACATGCGATGGGGTCGCTCAAAATCTGCAGACAGAAGCGGGTTGAATTCTGGAAGGGGGTCGCACCTTTCGAGGCTAAATAGGCGACCTGGTTGCACCTGTCAGGCCAGAATGAGCGACCTGGTCCCCTCTCTGGGCCCGATAAGAGTGAGCTGCTCCGAAAACTGAAATTTCTTTGGTCTTGAGCCAGATTCGACTGACAATAACCTATACTGTGGCCAAATGCACTCAGATTGGCCTTGAGGAGGCTCGATAGTAACTAGAAATGCAAATAAGTAGAGATCTAAACTAGATTTTACAGAAAATTAAACTAGGTTAACAGAATAGAAATAAAAACTAAAACTTTGAAAAATAAACCCAGGGATCTTGTGGGATCGACCTAGTATGGTTTCCAGTTCTGTAGCAGGGATTTCTACCTTACTACAGGGCAGGAATGGCTACCTTCCGTTTATAGGACAAAAAGGTAGGGTTCCTGATGGTAAAGCAAGAAAAATGAAATGGAACTGAAGCAAAGAAAACAGAAAAGAAAGAAATGGAAGCCCTGCACACAAGGTTAGACGCCAGAAACCTGCATACAACTTGTTAGAACATAAAATAAACCTGCAAGCAAACTAAGTTAGAGAAACAAGAATACAAATGATAGTAAAAAAAGCTTATACGTCTTGGTGGAAATGGGCCACCATGCCCTAGCTTGGAGAAGCACCTCTCTCTTGGAAATGGCGGAGCTATGGCTCAATGGGAGGATGGATGAGAGGGAGTATGGGTGGCTTGAAAGGAAAAGCCACTAAAAATGGGTGACTTGGTCACTAAAAATGGGTGACCAAGTCACCCATTTGGATTATATACATGTATATGTAAAGGTTAGGAATGTTAGGAAGTTTTGATAGGCACAATCCAATTTGTTAAGAATGAATATATGAGGAATGTTAATGTTAAGAGCGAATATGGGGAATGTTAACGTTAAAGATGAACATGGGGAATGTTAGGAGTGAATGTGGGAATGGGGACTGTTAATGTTAGGAAAGGTTAGGAATTTTTGATAGGTGCAAATATATGAATGCTGAGTGAATGTCAGGAAAGGTTAGGAATGTTACGAAGTTTTGATAGGAATATTTTTTATTACTAAAGTAAAATTAGCAACTTGATTCTGAATTCTAATAAATTACATTGATCTTAGATATTATTTTTGGATTATATACATGTATATGTAAAGGTTAGGAATGTTAGGAAGTTTTGATAGGCGCAATCCAATTTGTTAAGAATGAATATATGAGGAATGTTAATGTTAAGAACAAATATGGGGAATGTTAACGTTAATAATGAACATGGGGAATGTTAGGAGTGAATGTGGGAATGGGGAATGTTAATGTTAGGAATGAATGTTAGGAAAGGTTAGGGAGTTTTGATAGGCGTAAATATATGAATGTATGAGTGAATGCTAGGAAAGGTTAGCAACATTATGAAGTTTTGATAGGAATATTTTTTATTACTAAAGTAAAATTAACAACTTGATTCTGAATTCTAATAAATTATAGCTCATTCCATAAATTTTCTAAGGTAACATTAGCAACTTGATTTTGAATTCTAATATATTTTTATTACTAAGGTAATATTAGCAACTTGATTATGAATTTTAACAAATTAAAGTTCAATGACTTCTAAGGTAACATTAGAATGACTTCTAATAAGGTAACATACTAAATGACTAACTACACAATTATTCTGAATTCTAAAACATCAATCCATCTTTCAGCATGGTAGCCAATCTTAACATAAAACAAGAAATGATATAGTTAAAAACATTGCAATGGAATGCCGTCCTCAATTATCCATTCATGGTCATATTTGGATAGTTTCCATTTTTTATTTTTTAAGTTTTTTTTTCGATGGAACTTGTATCAATTTTATTCAAGATGCACATACTAAATGACTATACTGACAACATATAACATCAGGTTCATAATCCTGAAAGTAGACATAATTTTCAGTCATACGGGTCTGCTAGAAAAAATAGCTTTTTAACATGATGGATCCTCTCTTGTATGTAAATCCATTGTCATTGTAGTCCTCCAATAACTTCATTTTTCCTTCAGTGCATTGCATCAAATAATATTTTACATTTTCGTTGTTGTCTAAAGGTGCAATCACAACGAAAACATATCCTGTGCAAATTACAATTGGCGTTGGAGTTTTTAAGTGAATTAAATTGACTATATAAACATAAGGTGATGGATAATATTGAACAATCAACAACATCATTACCTTCTCTAACAAGATTTGAAATTCTATCGCCATCAGATGATATTTTATTTCTTCCGATTCCAATTATTCTATGCTTACTAGTGGCATTTTTCCTTTTGGATTAATCTCTATGTGTTTCCAATGTTTTACGTAGTTGTTCATTATGTTTTCACAAACTTCTATAGATTCAACATTTTTAGAGCAAGTATGACAAAAACATGATTGCTTTCTACTGTCAAATGCAAACATGTTTTGGAAGGATTTTGTTTGAATAGAGTGAAGTTCTCTAGTCCCATGTATGGTGCTAGCCTCGTATGGTATTGATATATCTATATCTTGGACCCCAACAAGCCAAAAAAACCTACACAATAAATGATAAATCACAAATGACAACTTTTAATGTTAGTGTACAAATACTTCAATGTTAATACATAGATTTTTTAAAATTGACAATTAATATAAATTAAAAAAATAATGTACATACCTGCGCACATATTTTGATTGTTGACTACAATCATGGCTTAAATTTGATTTACACCATTGGACAACCTCTGTAGCTTAATGGAATCATCTAGAAGAATGGCTCATTTTCTATCTTCGAAGTGCTCTTTTTACGCATGCTCCTGCACCATCATGTTCACCTTTTCCATGTCTAGTTTCAAAGAAATTCCTCCTGTAGCATTTTGAGTAGTGTAGTTTATGCATTTGTTTTGATTAATTTGCAAGATAATACATTTATCTCTTTGGTTTTAGCAAGTTTTGAGAAAAGGAGGAGGACATATTTTTCAAATTTCAAGTTTTGGGTCACCCGAGACATCAAAAACTCCATCCTCCATCCCTGTTCTTATTTCTTTTTCTCTCCAAACCACTTATACTATGAAATGATAAGTCGACACAGCTCTCATTTTTCTCTCTCCTAATTTTAGTAGCTATTATTACCTCCGTTTCAAAAAGGGTTGATACCAGTATCACACATTTTCATTTTGAGGCATTTTTTTGGGCATTTGAATAATCTTTGTCATAACATACTTTTAATTTATATTTTCAAGTGTGTTTTTTAGAAATTTAACAAAATAACATACATTTAGAAGTAAATTATAATGAAAGACATATACATTTTGCAATTTTTTCTTTAAAATAAGACATTTTATTGACAAATTTGTAAAAATTCTAGAAAATAAAACATTGAAAACCATTTTCAATGGATTTTCAGAGATATTTTGTGCAAAAATGATACTATTATATATTATTTTCTAAAAAGTGACGATTCACATAAATTCAAGAAAAACTATACCACAGATTTGTAAATAACATATTAAAAGCATAATATATAGAATTTGTATTTTAAAAATAAATTCTCAAAGTCAAAACATTAATAATATATCTTATCAAAAAGTTGTCAAATTTAACATTTTCTTTAAGACATGAAACTAATCAACAATATCGGGGCGGCCAAATTATTCATCAAAATTGGAATTTTCTAAGCTTTCCTTCCTTCAGGAACATTAATGTAACCTTCCATTGGGTCTTCTATGCCTGCAAGATGCCCAAAGTGATCCTTTCCAAACATCCCTCCTAATGGGATTTAGGATCTTTTGACATCTTCGCCTCAAGTGTTTCACTAAAATTGAAAAAAGTAAATTAAAAAAATTACATCGATATTACATTAAAAAAATAAATAAAAATTAACCGCCCTTAACCCCCTAACCCCCCCACATATGTAATTTATTTAAGCTGATATGTAATTTATATTTTTCATTTTTTATTTATTGATATTTTTTTATGTCATCTAACATAACTTGACTAAGGTGACATGATCTCCCCTATACAAGTATGGAACGCATAGAAAAATATACAAGATTGGAATTAACTACATCTTAGCTAATTTCATTTTGAGAATGCTCTCAATCTATTGATGGAAATGAAACCTTAGCTTGCATGCCCTCTTCAATGAGGGTTAAGGCTGTCCACGTGGAGATAATTTCCAGGTTTCAAATTGGAAGGAACCATTTCCAAGTTTATTTGATTGACCTTAGAAAGGCTACTCATGTCTCCCCTCATATACTCCCCCTCGATGTACATGGGAAACGAACTTGGACCCTCGTGCACAACCAAGGCCTCCCACGAGTAACAAATCACTGAGTAAACACTTTTGCTAAACAGAATATAGTTCCTCAGACACCCCAGATATCATATTTTCCTCTTAGTTTACTTGATTGAAAGGTCCTTCTACTTATTTTGGTAGGACCCTTAGTTCAAAACTAAGTAAGGGGATTCCCGTGCATTCACCCACAAGTGAAGGGATAACCTTTTGCATTGCACCACGATTTCCATGGCTCACCTTTAACTGCAGTCAAAGCGTTAGAAAACACGGATCACATCCATCTTGGTTCGCAAATCATAGGAAAACAAAAAGAAGGCATCGAGCTGGTTGAATCCAGGCCTGTCCAATCAATTTAGCCTAGACGTAGATCCACCCAACCTTGGAGTAAGGCAAATAGTACCTCGGATTGAGAGGGAGAGCAAGATGGATTAATGAATGAAAGGGAGAATCACAAGAGAAAACTCCCTTTCTTTTGTCCTTGAAGTCAGGTTTTAGAATATTGACCTTGAGAAGGTGGAAACTAAAAGGCCTAAACATATAACTGCAACTCTTTCATACATGATAGATTGCATGGCTAAACGAATAGAATACTGTGGATCATGAGGAAATATCATGTTGTTTCCACTGTAAATTAATGATTTTATTTGGGATTGCTGGAGATTTCCATACTCGAAGTAGGTATTTCGTGAGGCTTCGCCTAAACTCCTTAATGTAGCAAGCTTAGAATTGCTAGCAGAAAGTTGTTTCCTAAACTTCTCATTCTGTAAAAGAATAAATTAATTCAGACTTCTCGCATATTATACAATATAATATTCTGAGCATTGGTACTAAATCAATACATTACCTTTTCGCCATACAAAGAAAATGTTGCATAACAAACCTCTTGTTGGAGCGCTACAATCTCAGAGGAGAAACCATGGACATGATCTTGTATCTATCTGGTCATGTGCTTCATATAATATGCTGTCCACCACATCATGTCGTTCATCAAGACAAAGCAACAACAACATCTTCTGGAAGTGGATTTGACCGACGATATTGCATATGGTAGTAAATTGATCGCCCTTGTTTGGTCTCTGGTGAAATAAGGAGAGATCAAACAATTCTCGACACACTTTCTCTTTAGTACCCTACACACTCTTTGTGCGGGGAAGGGAGGAGGGAGCTTCGCTCCGCTCCCTTGGCCCCCAAAGGGTCGCCCATCACTGGTGGTGCGATTCTGGGAAGGGAGGAGCAAGCGGAGCTTCGCTCCCTCCTCCCTTCCCTGCACAACTCAGAACCATGCCATGAGTGATGGGAAGCGCTTTGGGGGCCAAGGGAGCGGAGCTCCGCTCCCTCCTCCCTTCCCCGCACGAATGGTAGATCGAGCATATGATGGAGTCTGTAAGGGAATCCCTATCAAGATAGGTGTGGAAACCTAATGTAGAATTTTTTAGTGGCTAGAAGCAAGTTGTGACTGCATAGGAGTAAGTGATAATGGTGGCATAAGTAGCTCGAATTGTTTGTGGTAGTTGGTGGAGTGATAATCTGTATAACCATAGAAAAAGATACTGCTAAAATGAAAAACGAAAATGGAGTCTATGTAATGATGGGTTGATGGTGCATGACTAAAGGCTATGGAGTGATAGTCAATATATATGAGGGATTTTTAGATGAAGACGGAGATCTAAGGCCTTAGGAACATGAAATGGGAGCACTAATAATGGTAGAGGCAATGTGCTTGTAAGTAAAATTTAAGAATGCTAAGGTTAATATTATAGACAGCAACCTCAATTTCATACTTTGTAAGCGGGTAGGCGAGTGAAAGTATAAACTTTTAAGTTATATTCCCTTTTACATTATAAACTATTCCATTCAATTCCAATTCACGTGCAAGTTACTAAAGAGAAAGTGGCGTGAATGGGGTGGAGGAATGCCCGGAAGGGAGGAGGGAGCGGAGCTCCGCTCCCTTGGCAGCCAAAGGCCCGTCCATCATTGGTGGCGCGATTCATTATAAACTATTCCGTTCAATTCCAATTCACGTGTAGGTTACTAAAGAGAAAGTGGTGCGAATGGGGTGGAGGAAGGCCTGGAAGGGAGGAGGGGGCGGAGCTCCGCTCCCTTGGCTGCCAAAGGCCCGCCATCACTGGTGGCGTGATTCTGAGTGGAGGAAGGCCTGGAAGGGAGGAGGGAGCGGAGCTCCACTCCTTTGGCCACCAAAGGCCCGCCCATCATTGGTGGCGCAATTGGAGGAGGGAGCGGAGCTCTGCTCCCTTGGCCGCCAAAGGCTCGCCCATCATTGGTGGCGCGATTCTCCGCTCCACTCCCTCCTCCCTTCTAGGCCTTCCTCCACCCCATTTGTGCCCCCTTCGATGAAACTTCCTCCCTTACGAATCTCGCCACCAATGATGGGCTGGCCTTTGGCGGCCAAAGGAGCGGAGCTCTGCTCCTTCCTCCCTTCCGGGCCTTCCTCCACCCCATTCGCGCCTCCTTCGATGAAACTTCCTCCCTTAAATGCTGTTGGATGGATTCGTGGAATCTCCGTGAGTTGGGTCTCAAGTAGTTTTCCCCAATAACTTGGTATATCCAACAAATAAATGAGCATCGATATCTAAAATATGACATAATCTACTTCGACTGCATATACCTAGACCTAATAAAATGCCAATGTCTTTTGATAGGCTTATAAACGTTTCAAATATCAGGAATATTTGTGTCCTCATGACACCTAGACGCAATTTGGTTTCACGAGTCTAGTTTCTCTCTGGATCTTTTTCCCATCCAAACTAGAATGCACGTTTCTCCACTTTGGGGAGACTTTGATAATCACTATACTTATTGAAAATATAAAGCGATAACTACTAATTACGAATCTAAAGCAAGTAGTCCTGCCAACGTGAAGTCGTTTGGGAATATTAATCTTCTATAATAAATGAAGTTTCATGAGATTAGGGTTGGGTAATCTTCTATATTAAAGGAAGATTGGCGTGATCTCTACAATTTGGATGACGACCAACAGAACTGGTCACGCACAATACAGATTATATTAAAAATTATAAAGATAAGGACAAAACTATGACAACATCTACATTAGCGGAAAGCCTTTCACTTTGATGACACTTAGAGAATTGTATGGGGCCAGTTTCAGTGCATAACTCGATCATTCTTGCAAAACGAACAACAAACAAAACTAAATGAAACCATGCATAGGTTGACTCTCATAGCCGGTGGTGGTATATTATTGATAGTCATCGAAACCACTCAACAGTTTCCTCACTTTAACATCCACATTACAAATATATTTGTGTACACTATTTGAAATTTTAATTTTTAAATGGTTCCGCCTGTCCATATGCAACTAATATTTGGAGTAAACTTTTTACCTGACCATTTGCACGGATTGGACGACCAGCGATGCATGATGTGACAGCTCACGCAAACCAAATCGTCTCATCGATACAAATGATCAGGTAGAAAGTTTACTCCCTAATATTTTGATTTGTCTTCACTCTCCTCTTGACCCCAAACCAAACCACAATGGAATATTGTATAATGTCGTATTCCATGCATATCTGAATAATTCATTCAACTATTAATGGAAAAAATTGATAGATAACGCGTGCTCAAACGAAATGAGAACTCGATACAATTTTGTCCTTCGGCCGAGCATTTATGATACAATTTAGTCCGTCAAGGTTCAAGACCCATAATCATATATATATAACACGGTGTCAAAATTTTCATTTAAAAATAAAGACCATCAATCTATAACATATATATAAACTTTATTATTGAATTTCATAAACTTTTATTCACTATTTTAACGCACGACTAATTAATAAAATCTACATATGCTTTTATTATTGAATTTCTTAAGAAACCGTGCATATATATATATATATATATATATATATATATATATATATATTTGGTTTTACGATTTATATCATATATAGTGTTTTAAATATTTTATGTTTTNTATATTCAACATATATAGAGGTTTAAATATTTTATGTTTTGAATTTAGATATGTTTATAGTCAATAATAGTTTTAGAAGATGAACCGTGTGTTTATATATATATTTATATTATATTATATTTTAGTGGTTTAAATATTGTGTTTATATATATATTTATATCATATTATATTTTAGTAGTTTAAATATTTTATGTTTTAGATTTTTTTTAATTACAAAGATTTGATTTTTGATAAAATCTATTTTTTTTAATATAAAGTTTATGGCTCCGTTTATTATAAATTTAAATGTTTTTTTAAATGTAATGTTGTGGGGTGTTAAGGGGGTTAGAATTAAAAAATAATAATTAACGTCATGATGTTGGGGTTAGGGGGTAGTGGGTGTGGGTTAGATTTTTATTTTAATATAATGTTCTTGGGGATTTAGGGGGTTAGGTGGCAGTGTTTTAAATTTTGTAAATGTAATGTTGTTGGGGGGTTTAGGGGGTTAGGGGAGGGGTGTTTTTTTTAATGTAATGTAATGGGGGACTAGGGGTTTAATTTTTTTTTTATTATATCCAGTCTTTAATCTGCATAAAATATAGATTCTGATGGAGTGTCAGAATCCATGGATGAGTTTGAATAATTTCACATGAAACATTTTAGATGTTTTTTCATTAGTATGATGTTTGTAATTGAAACGCTAAAAGCGTTTTTGATAATTTATATGAATAATTTGTTCTTGTAGGGTCTAACATATGATTTCATTATGAATCACAACATAATTTGTTTGATTTTATATGGTTAGAGTGGTCGAATTATTTATGAAATATTTGTTTTTGTTTAATATGCAAATTTCAAAAAAGTTGTGGTTCATTTCTTGAAGATTTTTTTTTTTCCAATTTAGTGGTTGATTTCAAATTTTTTGTAAACAACAATATGGAATGTTTAGGCCATGCCTCTATTTTTTACCCCGAAAAAAAAGCATGTGTACTGGTATCAACACTTTTCTATTTGGGGGGTGTTTTTTATGTTTTTTATGCAAAAAACATCATTTTTATGGCTGGAGTTCTCGTTTCATAGTATAAGTGGTTTCCAGGCAGCATTATAAGCCTTTCGATCCTTTTCAAGGATCAAAGTGCAATGACAATTAATATTTTTATCATACTATAAATTCATTAATAAAGAAATAAAGTGGGCTACACAGCACCCACCCTCCATCCCCCTAGGGGATTCACAGTCTCCTTCATGGTTTTCATTTTACTAATAAACACTTGCACACACTTTTCCTTCTAGAAAGGATGTATAGTTTAGTTATTTTTCTTTTATTTCATGTTTAAAATTCCATACCCAACTCGTTTCCATGCAGTATGCTATTGCCACCAACCAAAGGATTTTTGTCAATTATTGATGGATGATCAGGAAGTGGCACATAGTTGTGGTTTAATTTATCATTACTATATTTGATTCTACAAACATATTTTGCTTCATCAAATTGGAATAAAAATTTTGTCTTAAAATCGTGTATTCTCTTTTCTCTGCGTGATTTTCTTGGTCATTGGGGAATCAAAATCATTTTTTGACACTCTCTAAATTCTTCACATTAATCTAATAATTCATTCATAAAATCCACTACCCCAAAAAACATTATGAAGATCCGGCATGCGATAGTTAACAATCATGGGGAAAATATTCAAAGGAATCGGGAGCCTCGAGATACAGTTAGGATACATCCTTGTTGGGGTAGTGTGGACACTTTCTCAGAGACTCTGAGTCAACCCACATTTATGAGTGAGGAACCACTTTTGCCATCTTTCAAATATATTCTCCGTATTTTCAGTATATCAAGAATCCCCTTTCCGCAACTCAACTCATATTTTAATAATTAAAACTTACCAAGACACATTGCAAAACATTTCATTTCAACAACATTATTTTACTTTGACTCCATTGGCACTGATATGATTCACATTTATTTCAATTTGGTTATGTCTTGATGTTATGCTACTGGAATATTTATTTAAATTTGCAAACAATATTGTCTTAGTAATTTTACGTCGAAAAATCCTAAACAACTTACTTCCATCATTAAGAACTAAAACTTAAGAGTCTTAGAAAACTCTTTCATAGGGACCACCCCCCTTAGCTTCATTAGGAGTTTTTCCTAAACGGAGGAGTCAAGATCAAGTGACAGTACTTGACTCGATACTTTCTGCCAAGGACACACCTAGCAGCTTGAATATTTCTGTTGCGCTTAACCCCTAGGTGTGTGAAAGGCAGCAACACTTTTTGGTGTCGTTTCTAGGAATAAATCTTTCTATTCCCGGGTTACAACTTTTTTCTTTATTTTTTGCTTTTTATTTGTTTGATGAATTATTAGAATAGATCTTTGATTCTTTATCTGGAGAGTCCACTAACCTTTTTTTCCTTTATACAAAGAAAATAAAAAATGAGAAAATTTTGTGAAAGATTTATGATGCATATTTTTCTTTTCACATGGTGATTCCATTGAAGGGATACAACCCTTGTTTCTCATAAAAAATGTTGAGATTGATTATGTGTAGATGATCCCAAGCAAACAGTAAAATTTCAAACATCATTATTTTGACAACTCAATGGTTATATCAAATGCTCAATGTTGAGTAACGATATGGAAGAGGAAAGAGATCGAATTTCCAGTGCATATCCTTCCTTCAACTTCTCAAACATCCTAGGATTCCCTATTTATCATAATTGTGAAGATATATCTGATCATCTACCTATATTTTGGGGAAATAAGCATGCAAAGGTTCGACATGTCATATCTTTCCTTAAAATTCTGGCTAACTTCAATGCTTTCAATGAATATAATATGAAGGAAATGTTTGTCAATACTCTACGAGGAAATGATTGTGAATGATATATCAATGGTATTCCTAATAAAGGTATTATTTCCATTTCAAGCTTCCTTAGAATATACTTGAGGCAGTGGTATAGAGGAGAGACTGAAATGGAAGATTTAGACAAGTTCCTAGAAGGGTTACTTTTCGCTTCCTTGTCCTAGATAGAGTATCATTAGGAAGACCCTAAATTACCTCATCTTATAAGGATAGGAAATGATAGGTATTGGGTTCTACCTCCAAGAGATCGCAATAAAGAATAAATCCATGATGATTCCATTGAGTTTGTGCATGCAGATCCATTAATTGAACATATTGTTTAAGACCCTCCTCATGTAACATCAACGAAGAATATTAATGATTGGGGATGCTTTCATGATTATTTCAGTGATGATTATCACATTTGTACTCCACATATACCTCAAGGTGAAACCATTACATAAGCTTATAATGAAACTTATGATGAAAACTATAATGTGCATGATGACACTCTTACTTGTTCTCCATAGAATGTTGATAGTCTGTATTTTTTAGTTCCTTATGACCTTTTTTTTACGAAGATGAGTATGAAGAGGAGGACAAGTATAGCCTAGATCATGATATAATTGACGAAGGCTCCCTTATGTTCAACAAAAATGTTCAGATGAGGATTCCTGGACATTCATGCAAAATCCAATCTATGACATGTATGAGGAGGAAAACAATGAAGCATAAAATTTTGATGGTTTTGTTGATAATCATGTCTATGACATATCTAATGGAGGGATTTTTAGTCTCTTGATGGTTTTACTAAAGATCCTATCTATGAGGTTTTTAAAGAAGAGAGCATGGATCTTGTGGCCTTGGGAAATTTTTATATGGAAGAGGAGCATGTGGTTTATACATATGATCAGTCTGAGCCATATATCAGTACCTATAATGAAGACTTGGATAAGCAACGTAGTGAAGAGTCAGATTTGGTGCAACTAATTAAAGAATATTTTCAACCATTGTCTTCACATACATATGTTCCTTATGATCTGGAGCAGTTTGGGGCTTACACACAGAGTTATCAGTAGATAATCCCTCTGGATGAGTATAATGACCTGCCTCATCATACCGATTTGTACATTATTCCTATCCAATATTGGATAGAAAAAACCTACAATAGTACTTTCCACTTTGGGAACAGATTTGATGACCTTCTCCATGATTATAATCTCTCGTCCAAGCTTCCCATCTTGAAGTTTCATGCAAGTTTGCATTTCTTGAACAATGTTTTTTTGCCTTGTCTGGTAACCAAAGACAATGAAAAACCTTTAAAATTGATAAATACTTAGGTGGTTACATTGGATGTTTCATTTTACCTAAGATATTTATTTTATCTTTCTTAGAGTAGGAAAATAAGCACCTTAAAGTGAGCATTTACTTTACACATTTCTTTTATGTACTTAAGAATAAAAGTCTCTTTCATTAATTAGTTTTTTGTTCCTTTAAATAAAAAAACTTTTGGATCATTATCTCTTTTTCATAAAACTTGTGCTACTGAAGGTTTCCTTCGTTAAAGTTGGGATGTTTTTACAAATTATAACCAAATATTTTGGTGTTCTTGTATGCTCTCCTTAATTGAAGAGCAGATCGAGCACAAACCCCATAGTTGGAGCCAGATGTTATCCACTAAGTTTCCCTTAGTGTATTTTTCAAGTGAGCCACCAAGGACCAGAACAAATCGATTGTTCTTACTCAGTGCTCAGGAAGTTTCATGGTTTCATTAGGGCCAGCTGTGGTCCCTTTTTTGCATGTTCACACCCCCTTGGGAGAATTGTAATAAATGACATAGCATGATGGGTTGTTTTTAAAAATAATTTTCCTTCTTGGGAATTGGTCATCAAGTTCATCATCCTTGAGTTCTTTTCCCTTGATGACTATGTGGCACTTTTTTAAGCGACATAATTTTCTAGTTTTTCACTCAAAATCCTCCAAAGACGAGATGGTGAAATTGGTGATTATGTATTAAATGGCTATTAAATCCTAGGGTCTATTTATTATACCATGTTAGTCATAGTCCAAAAGTTTCGTGGACATGTGCTAAGTATTTTATATGACTTTTTAATTTTTAGATCTTAAATAAAATCATCAATAAGGTGTATTTTAAATGTAAAATTTCAGAAGGTCATAAAATTGGGCCTAGGGATCCAATTTGGTCATGGGGATGCTCATTTTTTACCCATATACCTCACTTAACCACTCAACCCAATTTTGAGAGACAAATTAGTAATTTTCAATTATTAATTTTGATTCTCTCCAAAATGACTATGAGGGTCAAATAAATGGGAAAATTAGAGAAAATCCAATTCCTAAATCAAAAGCAGTTTGTCTGGGACTTGCCTCTAAGGTTTCAGGGAGGTTGGGGATCTTTTCTGGAGCATTAATGAAGATCTTGGAGCATTTACAGTCAACAAGAGAGAGGCTCCTACTTGTCTCCTTCAAAGGAGGGCACATTCTCCTCATGAAGGGTGCATTCCTCCACATGGAGGAGTTGGTTGGAGAGGTGGAGGCTTCCCAAAACAAGTGGGATACCTCATGAGAGGTGGAAGACTCTCCTCCCACAAATTCAAACCTTCTCCCACCAATATCTCAACCCCCAAAACCACCTCATACTTGGCAAATTCACCCCCCCAGGGTTTGAGCTCCATTTTTGCTATAAATGCGAGGCTTTCTTCCTCATTTGAGAGGATGTATTGAATCTCTGCCCATTGTACTTTTGTTTCTAATATTTTTTTAATAGTATTGAAGGATTTGGAGGATATTATGTTTGATTGCATTGTGAGCTTGTGACTTGGTCAAATTTGAGGTGAAATTGGTTGAATCTCATGCATTATTTTTGTCAAGTAATGTGTTTAGATCTTGTTTAAATTAAATAAGTATTTTCTTTTGTCAAGTTACTTATTTGAATTTAATTATCATAACTTTGTAGGAGCAACAGACTGTATTTGGTTATACTTATGCTCTCTTACTTTTTTATTGATGAGATTAATTAGATCTAACCTTGTTTGTATAAGAAATTGTCTAGTTTTTGCAGGTTCATCTTAGGTAGAAGGGGATTGGAGCTCGATTGCATCCACTTCTATTTTGAAATATTTATTTTGTTTTTCTTAACATATTTATTTTGCATATCCCTCTCTCCTTCACTTCTTTCAAGCACGGGCTTGGGGTTTTCACTCGTCTTCTCTAAAAAAACACTATTTTTTCTTGGTTCCAGTTACTTGTTGCTTAGTATAATTGGATAGATAATTTTGATATCTGAAATATAATTTTAAATTAGGCATATATATCAGATCTAGATTCATTTTTAAAGTTTCATTTAGCCCACATTTTTGAGTGAGGAACCACTTTTGTCATCTTCCAGATATATTCTCGGCACTTTCAGTATATCGAGAATCCCTTTCCAGTAACTCAACTCTTATTTTAATAATTAAAACTGACCAAGACACATTGCAAAACATTTGATTTCAACAACATTATTTTACTTTGACTTCATTGGCACTGATCTGATTTGCACTTATTTCAATTTGCTTGTGTTGATGTTATGCTGCTGGAATATTTATTTAAATTTGCAAACAATCTTGTCTCAATAATTTTACCTCTAAAACTCCTAAACAACTTACTTCCATCATTAACAACTAAAACTTAAGAGACTTAGACAACTCTTTCATAGGGACCACCCCCATTGGATTCATTAGGATTTTTTCCTAAACGGAGGAGTCAAGATCAAGTAACAGTACTTGACCCGATACATTCCCCCAATGAAACACCTAACAACTTAAAGATTTATGTTTTGTTTAACCCCCATGTGTGTGAAAGGAGACAACAAGCTTCAAATCCAAAGGAAGGATTATTTGCACAAGATGTCTCTAATAAAATTCAAGAAAGTAATGAAGTCCCTCTCCCTTCATCGGTCATGTCAATGTTGGCTATTTTTGAAGCAGTCAAGCTCCTACAAACATTGGGTAATGGTTCGTTGGGAGCTTTTTCGGTATAACTGTCCTATAAGCCATTGTGTGGTTTACTTTTTTTTCTAATTGAAACTATAGTCATTGCTAAACTGAACACTAATGTGATTGATAACATGTTTAGTTTTTAGCCATTAACCCAAAATCTTGTAATCTCTTTACAATAATGAATATAAACCTTGTACTCTACCTATTTTTTCTACCCAAAACATGTCTAGCACCCAAAGAGCCATACCTGGACCTCAAAAACCTCTAATGGTGCACATAACAACTTCCTCTCCCATCCTTTTGAGCATGTCGATATTAGAAGGAATTAGTACCTACTTCAACAAATCAACGAACTAAGCGTTGAATTAAATATCAACTGGCCAAAAATTTGTTAAAAGAAGAAAAAATGCAAGCCGTGTGCATATTGAAATCATTCCTACCGCCCAAATTAGACAAATTCACTTTTTAAAGGCTTTGCTTGAAGGAATCAGAGGGAAAGCAAACAAATTAATTCAAAACCTTTATGCAACTCTACATTATCCCAGACGAAAACGAAAGATATGTTGGCAAAGTTGAGTCATTCTCTTCATTTGATTTTCTATTTACTCTTCTTCTTCGTTAACGAAGAGTCGTAAGTCAGCCACTCTTACTGGGTTGTAAGAGTAATGAAAATACAAAAAACATTACTTTGAGGATGTCAACCACATACCACACTCTCATTTATTAGGTACTCATTTATGTTATAAGGGATGGCAATGTGGAGTTTTATCAAGGTTTTTAAAAGAGGAAAGTCACATTTTCAGTTTGAAATGATCAAATGGTGAGCACATTGCAAATGGATGTAAAAGACATTGTGAGTGGCATAACTTTATTTTACCACATGCCCATTATGTAAGAGTATAGAACAATAAAAAAAATGAATATTTCACTCTTTTCAGTCAAGCAGCCTTATGGCACCTCAATATTACATGTTATTATGTTATACTCTAACTTCCTCAATATAGGAACCCATATGCTTCATGTATCCTTGTGATTGGAAAAACATATACTTTGAGTTGATGTGAAAACACTAGTACATGATTTTGTATCATTGATCTAAAATGGTGAAATTGGTGTTAGATAATTTACCAAGATGGAGTTTTAATTGACAAAAAATGTGTCCTTTTGTCAGTAGGTTGGCCCATGAAGTGTTACCCTTATTTCTATATGTGGATTACAAATGTAACTTAATATTATGTGTGAGTTATGTGGAGTGAAAAGGTGTTAAATATGTGCATTACACTATGGGAAGGTTCCTACCACCTTCCCAAGATGGGAACTATGTTTGATCAAGTATATATAAATGGTGTAGAACAATAGATATGAAACCATATTTTCATTCTTTGGTAGGGTCACATCCACTATATTAATGACACTTGGAATTATTGTAGAAAGTTTGAGGACAAACTATGAAGGAACATTCATTTTACAATTGGGACACTTAAAAAAAATTGCATACTCTAATTTGAAGAGGGGTATGATACCCCTTGAAAGATCAATGATGAAGGATAACACTATTACACTCCCATGCCAACATGCCAATAACAATCCTTCCAACAATGTTTTGACACCTAGCTAATGTGACTAGGTTAAGGGAAAATGAAAGGACAAATTTTAATGTTAATAATAAATGAGGAATAGTTACTACTTATAACCCAAGTGGCATATGCACCTATAGGGTCCCATAATACCTCGAATATTTATCTGATTGACCTACATGGCTCAAAAGGCCAAGTCACCAAATTTCATTGTTATGAGAATGTGGGAGAATCCATGGGGACCACTTCGAAAAAGTGACATATAACACTAATGCAGTGTTTGAAGTGGTCCATAGGGGTTATTAGGTAGTGCCCAATAGTTAGATTATGTAATTAGGATTAAATGGTGCAAACACATCTTATTTTCAAAGATGTCCAAGGTTATTAGTATTCATCTTGAAAATACTCACCTTATGTTCTTTACATCCTAAAGTTTGTAAGCCTTAAGGTTAGATGTATATTAATTTTAAATTGGTTGGAAATATTCACAAGATACATATATGGTTAATTTTGATAATTATAGGGGTTATCATGTCTATAATGGAGAGGCAAGCATGTCAAGCTTGTTGATATTTTGGTTGTTGAGGAAGACGGAGTTGAAGGGTGGTTCCCAAGGCTTATTGAATGCCCTCAATAATGTCAACTTTTTGTTCATGTTGGTCTTTATAACACTGAAACCCCCAACATAATGCTTGTCTCCTCCTTTGTCTTCCTCTAGAGATATTACACTCTCATATTGGGATACAGTTCACTGTTTCCCAAAGCCTCCACATCATCCTCATTTATGTGTATAAGAAAATCATTTTGTAAGCTTGCATTTCCTTCAGAAGTCCCTCACAATTCCCTACCTTGAAGTTGCTCAACAAAGGAACCATTTTGTTAAACTAACTACATCACATTTCATGTAAAGCTCCCCTCTAATGGTTCCCAGAAAGTGAAAATTAGGGTACTACACTAAAATTAACAAAAATAGGGTTCCTCACATGAAACTAATCTACTTATTTATCACAACAAAATCACTTCTATTTCATTTATTTAGACATTTCTTGACCAACAAGCAAGTTTCTATTTTTGACCAGTTGGAGACCCTTTTGATCATGAGGGTATATTTTTGCATATTTTCCAGTTGCTATATTTGGACAAAGAGGGTTTTTGATAAAATTTATCTTATCTAGTTTGTTTTGAGATCATATAATTTTTTCTTTTTCTAGATAGTATCCGAACTAATTTTGGGATGCATACAAAGTAGAGATGATGAAGGAGAGGGAGGTCATGAGTTCAAAGCTCTTGATTCCCTTATGAGTAGCTCTATCATGAGGACCATTGTTTTACCATATTTACCATTCATGGATCATAAGGAAGTACTCAGAGGTTTTTCCATGAGACTTTCTTTAGAAAAAAAATATTATCTGTGAAGCTAAATCACATGCACATCATGATAGCGATTAGGAAATATCCATGCACCAATGAAATATCCATGCACCATGAAACAATATTTTTAAGGGTGGTTATTATAAAACCACCCCTAAAAACACCTTTCCCATTTGTGCCCTTTCCACTACATCCCAAAGAAATCTAAGATGAAATAGGCAAGTAGAAATTGGTCACTCAATGAAACCATGTCGACGGGAAGGAAATAGGCATCCCTACACCTTATAAATGGTGTATAATGGTACTATGGGAGTTTTATCACACTTAATAAAATGACAATGAATGATTAGCCACCAAAAATTAACTCCAATATGTGAAGAAAAAAGGTGTGGACATTTCACATCACAATTAAGATGATAATAATTAAGATCACCAAATACACACACTAAACTCAAGAACATAATAGATTCACCTAAATCACATACAAAAGTGACACATGAAACTCATGCACATAATAGATGCGCCAATTCTATTGCAATTTGAATTTCACTAGATTAGTGCCAACTCTATTTCAGTAATTTTACAAAAAAAAGTCAGATTTAGACGATGAAGATAAAATATTGCAAACACTATTTTTCAAATGTCGATAACCTTTAAGACTACTTACTTAGATCTAAGATTTGATTGTTGATCTTATAAATTATTGTTGCGAATAAATATGGGAAATGAAAAACTCAAAGAAGTGGTTTCTCTACTTATGACTTAGATCATTTCAAAAGCATCACAAGACCAAAATGTAAGGATATGTTGCACCACTGGAGAACACTGGAAGTCCTAAAGAATCCATATTTGACCAAGGATAGATTCTACTAAAGGAGAGATGAGTTGGACAGATATTTTGATCCCTGGTCAACTAAGTTTCCTCTACTGCAAATATATGAGGGGTTCCCTCCATATGTTTTTTGTTGTTGAGGGAGGTTCATACAATCAATTTAAAATCAATATTTTGAATCTTAGAAACATAATCATATTCAAAAGGTTTCCAATGAATGGCCTATGTTGTGGATTAAGGCCCCACACATGGCATGTAATGCTTAGGGATAGATTCCATGGACTTAGAACCTAGGTTTTTGCACCAAACTATGCCATTATCCCCAAGAAACATATCAAGTTTTTCAAACTTTGAAATCACCAAAATATCAAAATTGGAGGCGGAAGATATTGTATTATGGGCATGTGTGATTACTTGAGTGACAAAACATGGAATTTGAGCCCCATAGAAATATATGTTATAGCATAGTGCCTTGCCTTTTATCCCTAGGCCATGGCATGGGCATTAAGAAACAAACTTGGTATGTTAATTCTCAAAATGGTGGACATATTTTACTCATATGCCAAATATTTCCTTTGTGTGGCATGTGTGGTTATTTAGGGTGCTACACATGACCCATGATCCCTAGAGGAAACTATATGAACTTAGGCCCTAGAAGTTAATCTCAAACCATGGCCTGGTTGTAAAAAATTATTCATGGTGTTATACATCCCAAAACTACCACCATATCCCACTCATAAGCCAAAAAATCCATCTATAAAGCCTATGTGATGGATGCGGCCCCTATGTAAAGTTAGGGGTCATTTATGGGTAATTATGGGTAAATTAAGGTTAATTACATGTTAATTAGTGATAATTTAGGGGTTATTTGTGGTCAATTATGGGTAATTAAGGGTAATTTAGGGGGAATTATTGGGTAATGAGTTGTGGTAATTAGGGGTTAATAAGGGGTCAATTATGGGATAATTAGGGGTCAATTATGGGATAATTAGGGGTTAATTAGTGGTAATTAGCGGTCAATTATGGGTTAACTAGGGGAAATTAATGGTACCTATGGATCAATTATAGGTAAATAGGGGGCCTTTAACCCCAAGGGCTTAGCTAAACTAGGGGTTGTTCATGTTGTTGGGAATTTAGTTAGGTTCGTGGCGGCATGTGCCCATTTTGAATCCTTGTGTGTGAATCACACTAGTCTACATCGATGGGTTTACTAGGGAATATGCCATCTATGAAAGTTTGGAAAGATCCATTGGGTTTCTCCATGAGGTTTTCCTTGGAAAAAATTACGGGTCATTTAGAGGTTGTCAAGGGTTAAATACTTGTAAGAATGGATTATTTAAGTATAATTACTAGTTAATAAGGGGTGAAATATGGCGTAATTAAGATTTAATTATTGGTAATTAGGGGTCAATTATGGGTTAACTAGGGGCAATTATAGGTAAGTAGAGGCCATTTAAGCCCAAGGTATTAGCTAAACTAGTGGTTTTCCAATATGTTGGGCATTTAGTTAGGTTCATGGTGGCATGTGCCCATTTCAAATCCTTGTGTGTGAGGCACACTAGCCTACATTGATGGATTTACTAGGGAATATGCCATCTATGAATGTTTAGAAAAATCCAATAGGTTTCTGTACAAATTTTTCCTTGGAAAAACGTAGGGGTCATTCAGAGGTTACCAAGGGTTAATTACTGGTAAGCATGGATTATTTATGGGTAATTAGTGGTAAGGTAGGGGTCATTTTGGTGCAATTAGTGATAATTGGGGGAAATTAGTGGTCAATTATGACATTAATTAGGGGTCAATTATACAATAATTAGTGGTAAATTTTAGTATTCTTTGAGAGGATGGATATTGAGAACATACCTATGAAATATATTTAAGGGATGTCCTTCTAATACCCCCCCCTTCCAAAGTCAAGAGAACTGAAGTTTTGATAGAAGTATTTAAAAACTACCTCCAAATGTAAAATTATCTGATTTTTATGGGGGTTTTCAAAAACCTCCTTCAAACATATATTTAGGAGTAGTATTTCTAACTGCCCCTCCCCCTAAATGTCATGAAAAATTTGTTAGAAAATCAAGTAATACTGAGAGATGGGGGTAAATTAGTATTAAGAAATATATTTAAATTTCTATCACTTAAAACAAAATCAACAATGAACACAGAACACACAATGTTATCACAAAACCCCAATTGGGAAAACTGCCAATACATCCTATTATTGCAAACTTATATTTACAAATAGTTTGCAAGCACCAACACCCAAGTTTTTCAGTTACAACTAAAAGATGCACCAACACCTTGTTTACTAGCAACAACTGGAGGGAGGCTATGAACCCCTACATGCTTGCAGCTCGTCCTTGCACCTCCCAACCTCCCTCTTATGATAATTTGATCTCTGAACTTTGCAAACCTTTATATCTTCCAATTGAGTGTACAGAGACACTCATCTGAAGGCTTAAATATTTTCTTATATATCCTTAGTTGCGGCTCTTCATCTAATAGTCACGTATCTTCATCGTGAATCTTTGAAAAAATTTCACGTGATTTCAGAGCGTCAGATAGAAATCCTTCCACAATTATCTTTCTGCAATGACCTTTCCACATTTATCTTTCCGTAAATCGCCTTTCTTCAATTGCAGGTGCACTTTCACATCCCACTTCTTCAATTAACTTTTGCAATGATCTTTCCACAATTGCCCTTTGTGCAATCTATGGGAACTCCTTCCTTCCGCAATCGTGGGTTGCGGGTTGTGGGGTTTCCTTTCAACTTTTTCAAACCAAAATTCCACATTTACCCTTTCCGCAACGATCTTTCTGCAATATCCCTTTCCACAATCTGTAGGAACTACTTCCTTTAGTGATTGCAGGTTGCAGATTGAGAGGATTCCTTTCAAATTTTTTGAAACAAGCTTCCGCAAATTGTTTCCTACAAATTTTCTTCTGTGACTCCTTACAACTGTCATATCTACAAGTGGTCCTTCTGTAGTCTCTATTAGTCATTGGAGCCACGATCTACAGTGAAATTTAACCTTTGTTGCTAATTCCTCATCCATTTAGGCAATTAAACTCGAAACAAGTTTCTCCTGTGAAACGCTATGCGAGCGATTGAGATATTATGACTTCCTTCTTGTCCTTTGATCTATGATACTTGCATAATATCTACTTTGTATTTTCAAACCTCTATCTCCTGTGCACTTTTACTTCACGAATATGTTCCCCGTCATTCTCTATTTAAACGAACCAACTACAAACTATGTGGTTCTGTGTTGATCTATGTTTCCAACAATGTCAGTTTAATAAACAATCTCCCCCCTTTGGAATTGATTGGAAACACCTTCCCTTGACATCAGAAAGGATATTTTCTCCCCCTTTAACAACAATGGCGAATTTTAGAAATGAAACTCACCTTGTAATGTTGATCCATTTTGCTATATAGCTTCAAAATGTTATATTTTGTAATTGTATATAAGCAATACAACAAAGTATACTTGTATTTCTCTTTCAACAATGATCTCATTCTCCTATGCTTTTTCAACGAACTGAAGATTTAAATCCTAATTCCAGGGACCATAACCTTTAAAACAATAATTTCAACACATAACAACAGAAATCATAAGTATTACAATTTCAGGTTAGCAACATCAATCCACCTTTGAGATGATAACAAATACTCAGAATTATGGACCATATATTTTAAAATCACTCCCCCTATGAGTGTGTCTCCTCCTTTCAACGTTCCTCTTCTTTCTGTAATAGGGTTTTCATCCTTTTAGTTATTTTTTAATGATGAGGGATAACCCCCAATTTTTTCCTAAGATAGGCAAATGATTCTCCAGGTAATGACTTAGTGAAAATGTCTACAGTTTGTTCCTTTGTATCAATATACTCCAATTTGATCACTTTTTGAGACACTTTCTCCCTTAAAAAATGATATTTGATTGAAATATGTTTTGTCTTAGAGTGCATAACAATATTTTTTGGATATGTTTATAGCACGTGTATTGTCACAGTGTATAACAATGGGGTCCTCATATTTTACAAGTAAACCTTCCAATGTTTGCTTCATCTAAATGACTTGTGTACAACATGATGCAACAACAATATAATCATCTTCATCTATAGACAATGAAATGAAAGACTGGTTTTTGCTTGGCCATGACACCAGGCAAAATCCTAAGTAGAATGGTGATCCACTAGTTCTTTTTCTATCATCAATACTTCCTTCCAAATCTACATCATTGAATGCCCTTAGAGTGAAGTTATTGATTTTTGGATACTATACTCCATAATCCACAGTACCTTTTAGATATCTTTTAATTCTTTTTATTGAAGCCACATGTTTCTTTTGGGGCTGATTGGAATTTGGAAACCAAACCTACAACCTTCATTACATATGGTCTTGTAGTTGTTACCTATAATAAAATACCAATCATGGACCTATACATAGTATGATATACTTCTAAAGATTCATCATCCTTGCTGAATCTACAATCAGTGACCATCGGAGTACTAACATTTTTGGATTCTTCCATTTTGAACTTTTTCAACATCTCTTTGATATACTTAGTTTGAGAGATGAAAATCCCTTTTTCTTATTGAGATACTTGTAAACCTAGAAAGAATGTTAGTTCTCCTAACATTGAAATTTCAAATTCCTTCTTCATTTCTAAAGCAAAGTTTACACTCATAATTTGTAGATCACCTCCAAATATGATATCGTCTACGTCGACTACAACAATGATCATATTTTTGTTTTCAATCTTTATGTATAGATTACTATCAGTGGCCCCTTTTCTATATCCTTGTTGCTTTAAATACTTGTAAGTATTTAGAACCATGCTCTTAGATCTTGTTTAAGGCAATAGAGTTCCTTCTGAAGTTTGAAAACATAATTTATATTTTTTTATAAGAGAAAACCTTCTACCTGCTCAACATAGAATTATTCTTCAATTTATCCATTAAGAAATGCATATTTTACATCCATTTGATACACTTTAAAGTTATTGTAGCATGAAAAATCTAAAAATATCCTAATGGATTCAATTCTTGCCATTGGTGCAAGTGTTTCTTCAAATTCAACACCTTCTAGTTGAGCATATCCCTTGCATACTAATCTGGTCTTGTTTCTTGTCACATGACCATGCTCATTGAACTTGTTTTTAAAAATCAATTTGGTTCCAATAACGTCCATGCCCTTAGTTCTTGGGACAAGTTCCCAAGTTTGGTTCTTATCTATTTTATCAAGTTCATCATTCATAGCATTGATCCAATCCTCACTTTTGTAATATTCTTTCAATGTTTTGGGTTCTACAATCGAAAGTCGTGTTTTTTCTTCATCATAAAATAATTTTCTTCTTGTTTTAACTCCTGAATCTTTGTCACCAATTATTTGACTTTCAGGATGATTCTTTTGAACCCACTTAAATGGTGTTCTTGTGTATGATATTGGAGATTCTTCATTCTCATTTTCATGTTATTATTCTTTCTCTACTTTTTCATCTTCTTCTTCAAAAACATCCTCTTCTTGTGAACTTTCTTCTTTTTCTTCATCATTAGTTCCTTCAACATCCACACTTTCTTAGATTTGCATTCTTCTTGGTTTAGTATCATCAATAGTTACATTTGTTCTTTATATAATCTTGTGCAACCTTATATTATAACATATGTATATCCTTTTGGTGGAATATTATCCAAGAAATATGCCTTCATTTGTTCTAGAGTCAAACTTCCCTAGATTATCATCATCTATTTTTATGTAGAATTTCCTTCCAAAAACTCTAAAATATTTAATTGAATTTGATCTTCCAAACCATATCTCATAAGGAGTCTTGACACTATTCACTTTTATTTGTCCTTTGTTTTGTACATATACAGTTGTATATAATTCTTCTCTCCAATAACCATCAGAAATATTTTCTTCATTAAGCATAGTTTTAGTTGCTTCTTGAATTGTAATGTTCTTTCTCTCAACAACTCCATTTTGTTGAGGATTTTTTGTTGCTGAAAATTGCCTCTTGATTCCATGAGTTTGACAAAACTCATGGAATTTATTTGAGGTGAACCCACCACCATTATCTGATATTTTCTTCTGATTTCAAACTTCTTGGAATCAAATATACGTATGTGTCCTTCAATCACATGTTTGGATCGCACTTAAAAGATTAGGTTTTAAATTCTTTACAATTAAAACATTTTCATATTTCATCTTGTCTCTATGAGCCATTGTACCCTTCCCAATTATTTTAGAGGATCGGATTATATCCCCAAAAGTAACTTTTCCTTTTTTATTTATGTTTAGGATTATAAACTTATTTGGGTCTCCTGTCATGTGTTTTTAACATCTACTATCCACATTTCATAGATTTGTTTTTGTTTCACATAGAGATATTGAACATTCCACATCATCCTTCTTATTCCAAACCTTCCTCTCCTCATTTCCTTGATATTTTGTGGTGTCATTCTCCATAGGAATCGCTAGTTTACAATTTCTAGCAATGTGTCCTTGATTACCACGTTTGTAACATTCTATACTATAACTCTGTAGAGGAGCAAAAGAAGTATAGTTTCTTCCTTTTGGATTGCTTCTAGTAACATTCTTCTTATAGAAAATAGATTGTGATGAAATTCCTTTCCCAACAGGAACCATTAGTTTACAATTTTTAGCTATATATCCAAAATTGTTACAAGCATAATAATTTCTCAAAAAGAGTTGTTGATGTATGCTTGGTACATTATCTGTCCTACTTTCATTTTGAGAGAGAGGGCAATTTTTTAATTGTATTCCTTTACAACTAGTCTCATAAGTGCATCATCATAACTTTTGTTATTTCCTTCTTCTTCCCTTTGTCATAACCTAGTCTAGTTTTATTACTAGATGATCTTTGACAACTTAGTGTCATCAAAATTTTTTGAACTGCTCTTAAATTTTGATTGAAAGGATTCTTCATTTGTATTCTTTCTAAGCAAGATCAATTCAACTTCGAACTTCTCTAATTCTTGATCTATTTTCTTGAGTTGTTGTTCTATATTGTTTTCAATCTTTTTGGCTTCTTGAAGTTGATTTTTTAAGTCAGCAATAATTATTTATGCATCATTGTTTTTGTCCTCAAATGTTGTCCTATGAATTTTTAAATTTTTTTACATCCTTTTATACTTCCCTAATTCATCAATAGCGCTTACAATTTCTGCTTCAAGATCTACCACACCTTCTACTTCTTCTTCGGGGATTTTGTTCACTATTCCCATGAATAGGACTTCAACATCTTCATCTTCACTAGACTCATTTGAGTAAGTATCATCCATGGAATAAAAGGTATTTTTTTTCCTTATTAAAAATCCTCTTGTTCTTCTTTGAATCTTCAGGGCACTCATCACCATCTTATTTTTTGGGATAAGGGCATTTGGAAGCAAAGTGATCAATTCCCACATAGTTAAAACATTTTAAGGGTAATTTCCCTTTGTACTTACCAATACCTCTCTTAAGATTTTTAACAAGAAGTGCTTCTTCATCATCAGAGTCTTCTAATTGAATATTTGTCTTATATTTCTTATCTACCTTAGATTCTTTAAAATTTGCTTCCTTCTTTTGAGAATTATCTTTCAAAATCCTCATTTCATAAGCTATGAGGATCCCATATAGTTCTTCCATGGTGAGTTTGTCAAGATATTCTCTATCTTCTAGGGTGGAAATATTCGGATTGTAAATCATTGGAAGTGATCTTAGTACATTTTCAACCATTTCCTTTTCTTTCAATTATGCTCCTATCCCTTGAATTGCATTAATGATTTCGTCATTCCTATCAAAGTATTCTAAAATGTTTTTTACTTCATTCATTTTTAGACTTTCTAATTGATTTTTAAAAGTTTGGAGTTTGGCCCTTTTTACCTTAGTGTCTCCTTCACAGATGGTCTGCAATTTGTCACAGATCTCATTTTTTGTTTTGCAATGCATCACTTTGGCAAAGACTGTTATGGCTAATCCAGCCGAGATTGCATTAACAACTTTAGCATTGTTTCCAAATTGTTTTATACCTTCAAGATCTGTGGGAGGATATTTTGGATATATATACCTTTTTTCTACAGACATCCAAACATATAGTACAATAGACATTCTATGTATTCTCATCCTAATGCTCCAGAAAGAATAATATTCTCCATTGAATATTGGAACCTTGGAGGAAGCTTTTAGTTGTTGATCCATAGTGATAAAATATCTCTCTTCAAGTGTTTAAACTTTTAGTGAAGATCCTACTCTGATACCAATTGTTAGAAAATCAAGTAATACTGAGAGTCCGGGGGGGGGGGAGTGGGGGTGAATCAGTATTAAGAATCTATTTAAATTTTTATTAATTAAAATAAAATCAACAATGAACACAGAACACACAATGTTATCATGGAACCCCAATTGGGAAAACCACCAATACTTCATATTACTGTAAAATTATATTTACAAATAGTTTACAAGCACCAACTTTCTGGATGCACCAACTCCCAAGTTTTTCAGCTACAACCGAAGGATGCACCAACACCTTGTTTACCAGCAACAACTGGAAGGAGGATAAGACCCCCTACAAGCTTGCAGCCCGTCCTGACGCCTCCCAACCTCTCTCTTATGATAATTTGATCTCTAAATTTTGTACACCTTTAGATATTCCAATTAAGTGTATATATACACTCGTATGAATGTTTAAATAATCTCTTATAAACCCTTAGTCCTTCCTATTTATCTAACAGTCACGTATCTTCATCGTGGCTCTTCATAAATTTCTCATGCGATTTCAGAGCGTCAAACATAAATCCTTCTGCAATTACCTTTCTGCAACAACATTTTTACATTTATATTTCCGCAAACCATCTTTCTACAATTTGCAAGTGTTCCTTCCTTTTGCAATTGTAGGTGCACTTTCACATCCTCCTTCCATAAACTCCTTCCACAATTAACCTTCTGCAATCGCCCTTTCTGCAATTTGTGGGAACTACTTCCTTTCGCAATTGCAGGTTGTGGGTTGTGTGGCTCCCTTTCAAATTTTTTGAACCAAGCTTCTGCATTTACCCTTTTCGCAATGATATTTTCGCAATCTCCCTTTCCACAATCTATGGGAACTCCTTCCTTCCACAATTACGGGTTGCGGGTTGCGAGGTTGCCTTTCCACTTTTTCGAAACAGGTTTCCGCAAATTGTCTTATGCAAATCCTTACAACCGTCAGATCTGCAAGTGGTCCTTTTGCAGTCTTTGTTGGCCATCGAATCCACAATCTATGATGAGCTTTAACATTTGTTGCTAACTCCTCATTCATTCAGAAAATTAAATAATGAACACTTTCTCCTGCAGAACACTATGTGAGAGGTTAAGTTCTTACGATTTCCTTCTTGTCTGTTGATCTATGATACTTGCAGAACATCTACTTTGGCTTTGCAAACCTCTATCTCCTATGCACTCTACTTCATGGATATGTTACCTATCGTTCTATGTTTAAATGAACCAACTGCAAACCCTGCGGTTATGTGTTGATATGTGTTTCCAACAACGTCAAGTTAATCAACAAAATCAAAATTAACAATTGGAGGTGGGTTTTTACAAACCATCGCCAAAATTTCAATTCTTAAGAATTTTAGAGAGATAATTTTTTAAGAACTCCCTTTAAAATGTCTTTAGGGGGGGTGGTAGGCAGGGGCATTTAAAAAAAAAACCCTCCAAAAGTCATGAGAAATGAAATTTTGGTGGTGGTTTTAAAACAACCACTCCCAAAAGTCTAATTCTCAAAAATTTTGAGGGGGAGGGGGAGGGGGAAGCGGAAGGGGGTGGGGGGGGGGGGGGGGG
>LPNX011176955.1:301540-400538 GCA_001517045.1 Pseudotsuga menziesii
GGTTAAGAACCGTACCCAAATACCTAAAAAAATCGTGGGGGGGTTAATAAAAGCTCCCCCAAAATGGTATTTTGTTGTAGTGAACGAATGGATATATATACTAATTATTATAATTTTTTGAATTAGATCAATGCAAAAATTTTGTCAAATTTCAACATGTTTATTTTGAGTGGACATTTCTCTCAATTTACTTTAAAACTAAAAAATATAAGAATATCTTTTTGAAGTAGACACACCAATGAAGGGCTCCATATTTTCTTAGAATTTTTTTGTTGTGTATTTTTCAAGATATGGATTTTTCATTTCCCTGCATTTTGAATGTAATGAAACTAAAATGGACACATGTTAACAAAAAAAAATTAAAATTATCAGATCTCACCTAAACACAACAAAATCTATACCTACGGAAAGTAGATTCAATAACGAAACTAATGGTATTAGTTTCGAAAGTCGCTTTGCAGTGTAGGAGACCATTTTTACCTTCCTTAAATGGACAAGCCTAAAATCGGTACAGTTTTCAGGTATCAACAGTTATTTGGCCGAATAATTATTCAGATGTATAACTATTCGGGTCGAATAACTACTTTCTGTTTTCAAACTGTTAAAATTAACATCACAGTTATTCGGTCGAAAAATAAAATGCAAAAAAAAATCATCGACTAACACTCCCTCACATGAATTTCGAGATATGTCTTTAGTTTTAACAGACAACAGAACAATTTACTGCTTTATTCAGTCGAACAATAATATTTTTTCAACAGAATAAATAAACAAATCTGGCCCAATAGCTTCCACTATGATTCTCCACCCCTAAATTCTCACAAAATATACACCCGTTTTTTTTTTCACCTAACACCCGTGATTAAAATGTGTCTATGATGCTCGTCTCTTTTCATCTATTGATTTTCCTTCATTTTCACCTTCATGTCATATCTTAACTTGTCGCAAATCATGGACAAAGTTAAGGAACTGAAAGCATTATTTCAAGAAATGAATGGATGCACTGTTCAAAGTTAAATTGCAAGCTAAGGACAAATTCTTATGCCCACGGATTGTGAAGCTTTTATACTCATCAATAAACACAACAATAACACAAAGTGTGGCTCTGACATTTCTTTCAATGAGAAGATGGTGGAGGTGTCACTATTTGCAGCGACAACTCCTAACAATGGGCATTTCAATGATTTTGTTATTGTAGTCGGAGATAATTACTCCTTGTTTTTGCGTTATAAACCATTATTTTTGTACCTACAAGGTTTAATTTGTGTCAATAGATAGATCTATGCACTGCAATTAATAAAGGACCTATTGTATTCAATCAATGTGCTATAAACTTTAGACTGGTTGTGCGTCTATCTCTTTATAATAACATGCAAAGTAGTTAGTCAAATACTTCTAATTTTTTGAGTAAAATGCAGTGGCAACATGTTAATCTCTCACATGAAACAAGCAAACTAATGACTGCTCCATACAGTAGAAACATCATTTGTTATTTTGTGCAATAAAACAAAAGACAGGGAATTGTAAATACATTAATATAGATTCATCCTAAGCATGGATTTATCAAGTGTCGGGAGCTATTCAATTTCAAGAGGTGTTATTTTTTTTATTTTTTTATTTTTTTTTTATTAATTTTTTTTATTTATCTTTTGTACCGACATAAGTGTTGGTTGTGAAGCATGATCTTCCACATTCAGTTATTATTCAGTCTTGTTTGTACCCCAGTTTTACTGTACACTCATCCTAGAAGGAAGGTGTGGGGGGCGCGGGCCCCCGGTGGAGATTCGGGCACAATACCCCCAAAAGAAATTTTTGGGATGTTTGTTTCCCAAGAGTTTATGGGCCCATGGTATTGGGTGACCCGTGGTATTTTACATGGTAATTCCCCTATAAAAGCAAAGCATTGTAATACAATTGTGTGTGTGGTATTATAGCTTTGCAAAAACAATCTATGTGATTGTGTGAGAGAGAGTGTGAGAAATTAAAGAGGATGTGCACCAGGCATGTTGTAGGTTATATCCCTTCATTTTGTTGGAAGGTATAATAATAAAAGACTAGATATTTCTATGTGGACTTAGCTCATCTTGGGTAAACCACGTTATATTTGTGTCTCTCTTATAATGTGTTTTAATATATGCATCTTGATTATTGTTTATTGTTATTGCTTAGTGATCCTATTTTTGCGCCCATTATTATAGAGATCTTATAAAGTTTGTCTAAATAAATAAATTTTTGTCGAACATTCAAATAATTATTTAATATTATTAAAACTAAATTCTCCATTTAAAATAAATTTTGCAAAAAAATCTAAACTATCCTCCTAATAATAACCAAAGATTAAATACAAGATGGCGAGCTCAATTCTCACTCACAAATATTATTTCCCACATCCATCCACCATCCCATTACATGAATTTCTTCCCGTAGAATTTGTGCAAATTTCAGTTCGGCACCATCTAAGCTAGGCATTAGGTAACTAGTTCATAGCGTGAAAAGCTAGCCAATCCAATCCACAAGCAGATTTCGACGACAGTTTTTCGATCTCGAGTTTGAATTCTACTGGCAATATAATATTAAATCACACAAATAATAATAAAAATTAATGGCCCTCGAGTGATCGACGAGCCTAGTCACTGACGCTCTTTACCAGGGAGCGAACAGAAGAAATTGTTCCCATGATTCAGAGGGAAATTCCCAGGGCTATGAAAGCGATATTCAACGCCAGCCCAGGCTTGGTCACGCTGGAGTGACAGATCTTGATATAGAAGACAAAGGGGAAAATGATTGAGATGCAGGTGCTGAGGAGAGAGCCTGTGAGTGCCAGGATGTAGCTGAAGTAGGGCAGAGTGAAATCCATCGCGAGAATAATGATCAGAAGAATGGAGCTCATTGCGGCCCTGATAACCATGCGGAATTTCGAGCCCATAGACGCTGGGAGGACGCTCTCCATCTCCATTGAAACCGGGATGAGCTCCAGGGATTACTTTGTCATAGGTGTTATTACAGTTGCCCACAGTGCTATCTTATTTACTTTCACGTGCCTTGGCATGTTTAGGTTTATCTGGTACTTTATATCAGCTCGGAACATCGTGGCATCCATGAAGACCAGGTTTGTGTATACCACCATTTTTAAGCATCTAGAGGGATCAAATTTAGGAGGTGCGAACTTTTTTTCAGGTATTGCATTCAAGAAAATGTGTACTTCAAGAGATTTGATTCCTATCAGCACTTGGAGCTTGATAGAGTTTAAGATTTAGATCTAAGCTGGTTATAACAATAACAAAAATTAAATTACTTTTTATTTTTAGTACATAAAGTTTGTTACATATAGATTCCATACCGAATTGTAATAACCTCGCTAATCTCAATAAAATCAAAATTCGAAGATATAAAAAAAAACATTGTCGTTTAAGAGAAGACAACCCATAGCCAAAGATATTTGAAAGTATAAAAAACCTTGACGAAAATTGTTTGAAGAAAACAATATTTTTTCATGTGTTTAAAGTCTACAAAGATTTCTTTTATTCTGAGAGCAATTATATTTGATATACTCAAAGACATTTCTTCGCATGGAGTAATAATGAGTTTAATAACTTTTTTTTGCTTTTTGTAATAAGCCAATATATCAACTTGATTTTAAATTACCAAAACACTTTTGATATTTTTATTTTCTCACATTGTAAAACTATTATTTACAAGAAATCTCTTGTTTGGTGGAGTGTGAAGTATTTAGTGCACGGTTTTGTTATTATACTTGCCTGGTTTTGTTATTATACTTGCCAAGGCAAGTATATAGCTATTATTGAGTCAAATAATAGTTTTGATTTTAATTAATTTGTACACTTTTTCAAAAGTTTTACCTAAGTTTTATAAAAAACATATATTAAATTAATATTTTAAAACTAAAATTATATTTTTTTATTTTTTAAAATCTACTTTTTCATTTATGATTGTTTCATTTTAATGATTTGACTAATTTCTTTTAGTGTGCAAAAGAAATTGTTAAAAATAAAAATATATTTAAAAATATAAAAAATTAAAAATATATAACAATGACAAGTGTCTTGTGTATTAAAAGAGTCATAATGACTAATCTTAATAGATGTGACAACCACATTATAATGATTGATTATACCTATATCACTAAATACAACTTTTATTTAAATACAATATTTTTTTAAATATATATAAACATCAATATATTATAATATTTTTTTATTTAAATTTAGAATTAAAATCTAATAATGTCAAGTGTCATGTTTATTAAAATAGTCATAATAAATAATCTTGATGTATGTGACAGTCAGATCACAATGATTAACTATAGCTATATCACTTTATAGAACTTTTATTTAGATATAATATTTTTTAATATATATGTTAACACATTATGATATATTTTTATATAAATTTATTCAATAAAAAATTTAAACTAAAATTTCAAATTTTATTTTGATATTCAATTAAGTTTTTTTTCATATTTGATAAACTAACATATTAATGCAACTAAAAACTGATTTTTTAAAAATATTTAAAAAAAATATTTATTGGTTTATTTAAACAAATATGATGATTATATTTTAATTAGTTAAATAATAGTTAAATATGATAATTAATATTTTATTTATTGTTTTATTTAAATAAATATAACATTATATTATAGATTTACCTAACTTTAGTAATTTATTTAGCCTTTTTATTGTTAATAGCAAAAAAAAGAAATTTGCTAAAATTTTGTTATTAAAAAAATACAAATTTTATAAAATCCCTATAAATGAATACACAATTAATATCTTCAACATTAAGTATTTAATATAATTTTGATTTTTTTAAATGACACTCACATTTTCTTATGACTTCTTATTTATTATCCAATTATTTTTATTTCAAACTTTAACTTTAACTTTGGCCTATATATAACTATTTAATCAAAACATTTCTAAATTATTAAAAATTAAATTTGGGTTATTAATAACTATTAAATTATTAAAATTAAATTATTAAAATAAACAAACATTTTTAAATTATTAAATTAAACCATTTCTTAAGGCAGGTATAAGTAGCTTTACTGCTAATTTCTCTTGTTTTTAATGGTGGTTCTCCTCTTATGGTTTGATGGTGCAACAATCGCATAATTTTCACACTTGGAAAAACATTATTTTTTGAGGTGCATTATTTTTGGTGATATAAGTAGCTTCTTTATTTGTGGTGAAAGAAAGGTGTCAATCATTATCTTTTGGAGTTTAAAGGTTTATTTTGTTGTATTTTGGAGATTATAAGGTGTTTCTCTTGTTGCATATTATTCACTTTTTGATAACTTAAGCCATAATTGAATTTGTGCTTCATCACTATTACAATGTCTAAAGTTGTAAGTATTTTTAATGGCTCTAACAAGTTGGAGGGTTCAAAGAATTACAAATTGTGGTGTAGGCAGATTCAAATCACACTTAATTATAATGAATTATGGAAGGGCATTTGTAATACACAACTTACCAAACCTACTAATGTGGATCAATTAGAAAAATGGGAGTTGAAATATGAGAAGGCATTATCACTCATCCAAAGCATTGTTACAGATGATGTTTTGTGCACATTGAAAATTCAAGTGATGCTTGGACAACCTAGAAAAAAACTCAAATATTTGTTTGATTAGCAACCAGAGGGTAGAAAAAATGATCTTCAATTAAATTTATTTCAACCAAAATTAAGTTAGGGAGGAGGTGTCATGGAATTCATTCTGTGCAACTTGAGTGGACCTAACGATTAATTACATGTGTTCCCTCCTAGGAGATCACAGGTTCAAATCTGGAGGGGGTAGGCTATATACACTACTGTAGAATTTAGTAGTTACATCACTACGTAGAGAAGGGTATATTATCCCACAAACAAGGGGGTCTCATACATCAAATTGGTGTATGGCTTGGTTATGACCTTATATGTGTGTGTGTGTGTGTGTGTGGTCAAATAAATTGTAGCATGGTGGGCTAGCCCGAGTGGTTGAGTGATGTATGTAGTGAGCAGAAGGCCTCTAGGTCAAATCCCTGAGTGGCTATGCATTGCTATATAAGGGCCTCATTTCATGTCCCCATTGGGTTAGCTCTGTAATCAGAGCGAACGGGGTTCTCTCTCTTCGGGTGGGCCCCCTATGATTTCTTCCCATGGGTGTAGAAGCCCCGCTGGGGGGTTTCTGAACCACAAAATAAAATTCACGGGATTAATTTCAAAACTCAAAAATATTATAGAAGAAAATACTAAGGCTAATTTTGGTAAAATTGAAGACAATTTTATGGTTACTATTTTGATAGGAGGTTTGCCATAACCATACAAGCACTTTTTGGAAACATTACAAATTACAAATAAATTGGACATTATAACTTTTGACAAACTCAAGGAGCTTCTAGCTAATCATGATAAAACTTTTGGTAAGGAAATGAAATCATCACGAGAGAATGTATTGGTTGTGATCTAAAGCAAACAATCCATAGGAAAAAAATATTTATCCTACTAAAGGTAACGGTAAAAAATGGAATGAAGATCAACACAATTCATTTCAGTATTCAAATCAGGGTTGTGGTCAAGGTCATGGAAGAGGAAGAGGCTGAGGTAGAGTTGATTTGAATTGGAATAAAAATAGTTCAAAAGAAGAAGAAACATTCACAATACCATGGAAGAGGAAGATGCAAGAAATAGGTAACTTGTTTTCAATGTAATAAGATTGGACAACATACCTTCAATTGCATAGTTTTGTGATGGGAATATTGTAAGAAAGAAATATTTTTCATCGACACAATATGGAATACAAAATAAAGTGAGAATTACAAATATATTTTTACAACACTTCAATTATCAGAAGCGATAAACTCAGTTCAAACAACTTACTCTTTCAAAAGTGTTTTTGAGGATGCATAGATCATGGATATAGGTGCCACTCAACATATGACATATACGACCAATTTATTTTATAATTTTCAAGATTTTCATTTGAATTCAAATTTTTTATAAGATGATGCCACTCACATGCCACATGCCACGAGGAAAAGGTGCGTTTTTACCAAAAAAATGGGGAAAGAATAATCTCTAATGTTTGGTTTGTTCCCTCATTTAAGAAAATTTTGTTTTATTTGGTTTTTATTTTCCAGTCAATACATCAAATTGTAATGGACGGTGGGATACTTCAAATCAATTTAATGTTATGCATGTTGATGATTTGTTGATAACAATTAGTAATTATGATTGTATTTCCTAGGTAAAGCAAGAACTTCAATTGGATTTTGAAATGATAGACTTAAGTTTACTTCATTACTATCTTGGAATTGAAGTTACTCAATGAGAAAGAAGCATATTTATCTCTCAAACTAAGTATGTTATTGAATTATTGGACTTTGGAATTGAGGAATTGCAAGCCATCCATCACCCCCATGGAGAAAAACTTAAAACTTTCTAAGTTTGAAGGCGAAGGGACTTGTTAGCAGTGCCAGGCATTGGCAGTTAATTGGAAGTTTACTAAACTTGACTAATAGTTGGCCGGACTTATCTTTTTCAATTAGCATTCTTTCGAGGTATAAGCAGGAATCTAGAGAAAGTCATTGGATTGCATCTAAGAGGGTACTAATGTATCTTCACTGAACACAATATTTTGGACTTGAGTTTAAAAGGAACAAAAAAATTAAACTTGTTGGCTACTTAGATGCATATTTTTCTATATATGTTGATTATAGGGCATCTACTTTGGGTCATTTAATGAGTATGGGATCAACTGTTGTGTCACACAGTTGTAAAAAATAGGACAAAATTGCAAATTCTACAATAGAAGAAGAATATATCTCATCTTGGGAAGCAGTTTGTAAAATAGTTTGGTTATGAAGGATCTTAAAGTTATTCAAAAAGAAGTTATTTCATTATTCATCGACAATCAATCACCTATCAATTTAGCCAAAAAACTAGTTTTTCATTCAAAGAAAAAACATGTAGATACTAAGTATCATTACATTAGATCTCTTGTCATGAAAGAAATCATCAAGCCAAAGTATTGTCTATCAAAAGATTAAACTATGGATATCTTCACCAAATCTCTTGAAAGGATTAAATTCACTAAGTTCATAAATGAACTTGGTAATTGCTCTAAATAAATGTTTTGGATCAAAAGGGGGATAGTTAGAAGCTATGATCCAAAAATGTTTATCTTAATGAATGTTTTAGTAAAAATTAGTGTAAAAAAGGAACCTACACACTCACATGATTATGTAAGGTGTCCACGTCATTTTTAGTAACATTATTTTAAGTTATTAATTTTTGGTTTATTTAAACCCATCTTGTATTTCATGAGAGGTAGATTTTGGCCCTTATCCCTCACATCTGTGTTGTAATTGTCTTCTCCTTCATTCATAAAAAGTGTGTGTTAAGGAAACTTTGTGATACATGTGATGGATAGACCATATAAGTGGGAAAGTACCTACACTTGGTAGAGTTTTCATATAACAATGGACTCATGAGAATCACTGTGAATGATTCCATTTGAATATTTGTATGGAAAAAGGTGTAGGACATCAATGAGTTGGGACAATCCAGTGAATGTAGTTGTGCTTGGGCCAAAAATTCTTAAGGAAATGGAACAAGATGTTCCAAAGACTAGGAAAAAGTTAAAGGAAGCCCAATTTAGATCATTAAAAACTATGTATATAAGAATAGAGTGCATAGGGAATTCAATGTTGGGTGTCATGTTTATCTCTCAGTGAGATCAAGGAAAAGATCCTTAAAGCTTGGGAGTTATTCCAGGATATCACCAAGATATTATAGGCCATTTCAATTGCTTGAGAGGATAGAACCAATTGAATATAGAATTGTATTTCCTACTAACACTAACATTCATAAAAAAATTTCATGTGTATTTGCTTAAGAAATGTGTGCATGATCCTAACCATGTGATTGATTGGGAAGTGATCCAGGTGGAACTCGAGGGAGAGTTCCAAACAAGGTCATTATGCATGCTTGACAAGAAGGTAACGTTGCTTCAAAATTGGGCCATCGACTAGATAAAGGTGTAATGGAATCACTTTGTTCATGATCATGAGGCTACATGGTAGCTAGAGCATGCCATGAGCCAAGATTCATATCAATTTTTGTTCTATTTTTAGAAGCTATTAAGGATGGTGTGATTCCAAGCAGGAGGGGATTGTAATACCCCCAATTCTTTCTTGGAATGTATTGAATCAAATTATATAAATGATGTAAATATGCTAGTGTATATTGCTAGTGTGGAGCTCAAGGCCAAGGCCCAACTAGTGAATGACTATGCATTATATTGTAAATATATTTATATGGACCATGTGATTAGCTTGTCATGGTAAACTGAATGCTATGTAAATATATGATGGAAAAATAATAAAATGGTCCAATTTGATTGTGTTAAAAGCACTAGAGGGGATATGACTCCATTGGAGGGGAAGATAAAATGGGGCATGTGAGAGATTAAATCCCCTATTTCCAAGTGTTAAACTTAGAACTCATCATTCTGTTTCAGTGTTTCTTAAATGATCCAATTACTTCCTTTTGACTATTAAATCAAATCATTGAATGCATGTGTGATGTTGGAAGGTTTCATGCAGTTATGAAAGAATGGGATGAATATACTTCTATGATTGTTGTAAGAGTCCTCTCTTCAATTGTTACAGGTTATGCCAGTTGATTTTTCCCCATCCTTTCATCTTTAGATTTTATCATCCATTTTTCACCCCCATATTTTAAAATAGAGTTTTACAACGTACAATTTTTGTATTGTTGTTCATTTAATTTCCATTACCATTACCATTACCATAATGTACAATAATAGTAGATTCAAAATTGTGAAGGAAAATCACATATTTCAGAAAAAAAGGATAATTGTAGGTGAGCATAGAGGGCGATAAAAATAGGAATATTTACCCACTACATGCTTGAAAATCCATTTATTAAGGTTATACTATGTCATCCAATGTCATACAATAGACTAGACTCATACTACACACATGGGTAAGCACTGTAAGGGTTGGATTTCTTGAAGAAATGTGGAGTAGTGAAGAGAAATGTCTTCCTTGTGATGTGTGGAGAAGTAGAAAAAAATCCCATGGATGGAATAGTTGTGTGAGATACATCTAAATGCGTAGAGGTGGGAAATTTGGCTAAGCATGAGAGGAAATGGGTTGTGGGTTGAAAGAGAGAAGATTATAAATGTTTCCTTTTATCTAGTGTCCTCGTAGCCCATCTTGGGGCTAGTATCTACGGTTGATACCTATGGTTCAGTGGCTAATCGCTATTACACAACCAACTTATTGGATCTTCTTTGTTAAAAAGATAAGTATTCTCTTGTATTTGAATGTGGAATGATTTTATTTTATTCCTGTGAAAATTATGCTTGTATATGCATGGTGTATGTCTGGATAGTTTTATTTATGTTGTGTTTACATTTATGCATTTGCACATCCAATTATTATTTATGAATTTAGATTATGTCCCATGGGATGAAAATATCCTCCTTTATTACTATGAATCAATGGATGGTGACGTGACACATATATTCTTAGAAAAATTTTCATTCTGATATATGATAAAAGGAAATAAGTGAAGAAAGTGTGACAGATAAATCCCCATCATCTTCTCAAGTTCATCTATTATGCTGTCGAAACAATTCCATGTTGTTACCATTCTATTTATGAACTTTAGTTTATTGTACTTAATGATTTCTTTAAATCATAGGTATGCATTTTCCAAGTTAGGTGGTTCTCTTTGAAATTGATTCCATTAAAGGGATGTGGAATGTATTGCTAGAGTTTGTTCAACTTCAGAAGCTATTCTTGTTGTTCTTATATTTTACCTGCTACGGGAGATGAACTTGTTATAATCAATCATACAAACCCTAGAAGAACAATGTAGACATTGGGGAGAAAATAAAGAAATAGAAAAGATAAATAAATTATATCTTCCCCCCAAAAGAAATCGGCCCCAGTTAAATTATTAGTGGAAAATATGTATAAATAAGAGATGCCCCTCCTCATTATTTCACACAGTAGCACAATGAAGTTTCAGTTTTATGGGAGAGAGTGAAGTTCACATATACTGCAGAAGAAGAATGTTGTTCAAGGTTTCTATCTGTGGAAATATTTTCCATATTTTTCTCTTTCTTCTTCATTGTACTATGATCTCAGAATTATTGTCTCTAGATGAAGGTTGCTGGGTTTTCTCTCATTTGGGTTTCCCGGGTGAAAAACACTTTTGTTATTGTTCTATTCTTTGTCTATCTTCTATTGATCCTATTGATGAATGCAATTAATATACAATGCTATAATATTAAGAAAAATTAACATGGTATAAGAGCAGTGCTAGAAGAATCCATTGTCGAAACTATATCAGAAACCTCTAGAAACTAGGGTTTCATCTTTCAAGGTCTTCACTCAACATTTTGGCAAAAAAATCCTTGGGAATTTCTCTCTGAGTGCACATCTTTTGGTGAAGGAAAAATTCAATTTTGAAAATTTCCAATTTTCACCAAATTCTATGGGTGCAACAGAAATTAGGGTTTCCAGTCTTGACCTACTTCCTCCACAGTTTTGTCTTGACTCTACCTCTTTTCATCTCACCTCTCTAGTGCACATTCACCTATGGAGTCATTTTTCTAAAACTCCAACCTTTAGTTTTGACCTAGTCTCTGCCATTAGAGGAAATTTCAACACAAAATCGGCCTTTTAACTCTAATTCCAATTCCATGTCATCATGTGTTATCTAATGAAATTGCTTTAAATTTGAAATACCGTATAGGTCTTAAACACTTTTTTAATATAAATTTGGGGATAGGTATCATAAAAAAAACTACTTTTTTGTTTNTGGTTTTACTCAAATTTCGATCGGGAGAGCTCGTTGGATGCGGAATTAAATTTTGCATCCATCGAGTATCCACTCGGCATACATTTGATGGAACTCACTACCCCAAAAACAAGAAATGCCTGAAAAACATGATGATGACACCATCAACACATTTTTTTAGGCATTTCTTGTTTTTTGGGGTAGCGGGGCCCGTCAAAAGTATTCCGTGTGGGTACTCGTTGGATGTAGAAATTTTGCATCCAATGAGCTCTCTCGATCAAATTTTGAGTAAACAAACGGGGAGATATGTCAAAAATCCAAACAAAAAAGTATTTTTTTCTTTTCTTCCTCCAAAATTAATAAATTTTATTTTGTTATTTTAACTATTATTTTATTAATCTTTTTAGGAGGCCCATTTTGAGTTGAAATTTCCTGTAATGTGGGGTTTCAAATTCAGATCTATAGTCAAGATGATCAGCATGAAGGTTGAATATCGTCTAGAAGGAGATTCCAATTTCATCCCTTGGAAGTATAGGGTTCTTCTTCTACTAGAAGAAAATGACCTATTACACTTTGTAAATGAAAAGGTCCTAGAACCAGAAGTCGAAAAAGAAAAACCTCGCTGGAAGAAGAATGATGCCAAATCAAGAAGGATTTTGGTGGACTCAGTTAGAGATCACTTGGTTCCTCAAATCTCAGAAAAGACAATAGCGAGGAAGATGTTCAAAACCTTGAAGAATATATTTAAACACAATACCATCAATGTGACTCTCACATTGAGGAAGAAATTGACAAATATGAAGATGATGAAGTCCGAGAATATTGCCTCATATTTCATGAGGATCATTGAGCTCCGAGACAAGATAAAGTCCAGTGGAGAAAATCTTGAAGAAAATGATCTCGTTATGACCACATTAAATGGCCTCCCACCATCTTGGGCAGAATGCACTCAAGAAGAAACAAGAATCACAACGCACCAAATAATTCATGGCACTCAACGAGAGGAAAATCAAGCGTTCGTATCTTATTGCAATAAGGGAAAGGGGAAGTAAGCTATACAATCACAAGAATCAAAATAAGAGATCAAGTCCTCCCCCAGATCAGAAGAAGAAGGATATGTCTCATATCCAATGCTACAGGTGCAAGAAATACGCTCATTATGCCAATAGTCGTCAAATTTCACACAAAAGGAAGCATGAAGATTCAATTGCTGATGTATAAGAAGGTCATCATCAAAAGAAACAAAATAATGAAGATCGTACATAATTATTCTTCATATCATCTCTATCAGGTATTGTTCCCACCACTAGTGATACTTGACTCATAGATAGTGATGCATCTAGAAACATGACAGGATATAAATAAAATCTCTCAGAAGTAGTTGAGAAGGATTTTCATCTGCGAGTTGTACTTGGAGACAATGCCCACTACAATGTGAAGGGATCTGGGGATACCTCCCTTCAACTAGAGTCTAATGATACTTTACACTTAAGTGATGTGCTCTATGCACCTGGTATGAAAAGAAATCTTGTTTCCATCTCAACCTTAGAATACAAAGGATATAAAGTAGCATTTTCAAATGGAAAAGTACTTGCGTGGTAGAATAAATCAAGCATGGATACAACCAAAGTAATTGGCATGAGAGAGGATATATTGCATCAACGGAAAACTCTACCTGTCCAAGCCCTAGTCCATGACTCTACCACCATGGGTGAGCTATGGCACAGAAGACTAGCTCATTTAAATTACAAAGCTCTCCCAGCAGTGAATAATTTAGTTATAGGTGTATCAATGCTACAGGTATACCATGATGGAACATGTAGAGGATGTGAACTTGGAAAGAATGCCAAGAAATCGTCCCCAACTAGTGAGAGAAGATCCAAAGAAATCTTGGATCTAGTGCACTATGACTTGTGTGTCCCAATGAAAGTTGCATCATTGGGAGGATATCACTACTATGTGACCTTCAGTGATGACTACTCACAAAAGACTTGGATCTACTTTCTTAAGAACAAGGAATCTGAGGAAGTACTCAGTAAATTCAAGCAATTCAAAGCACAAGTTGAAAATTTGTCAGGGAAGAGGATCAAGATCCTAAGATTAGATAATGGTGGAGAATATACCTCTACTGAATTCAATGATTTCTGCAATGAAGAAGGAATTAAGAGGGATATTACAGTTCCCTACAATCCCTAGGAAAATGGGGTTGCCGAAAGAAAGAATAGAACAATTATGGAGGCATCCAAATCCATGATACATGACCATATTCTACCTATGTTCTTATAGGAAGAAGCATCCAGGACAACTGTATATATAAAAAATAGATGCCCACATAAGATAGTGAAGAACATGACTCATGAAGAAGCCTTTACATGAGTAAAAATAGAAGTGGGTCACCTCCGAATATTTAGTTGTCCAGTCTACATACATGTGCCCAAGGAGAAAAGGACAAAGTTAGAACCTTCATTGGAAGAAGGGAACCTTTGTGGGATACAATGAATCTTCAAAGGCCTACATAATCTATATCCTAGGATCCAGACAGATTGAAGTTAGCAGGGATGTCACCTTTGAAGAAGAAATGGTTATCAGGAAAGGCAGAGGATCATACATGGAGATCGGCGATGAAGAAATGGAGAGGAGATCATCTTCCTCTCCTATTCAGAATGAATTAGAAAAAAAAGATGAACCCATCGATCCCATTGATACAGTCATGTCAGTTGATATTCCTGAAGATATGGTAGTAAGCCATAAAAGACCTAGATGGGAACAACAAACCTTACAAGATGGTGAGGGGAATGAAGGCCCACATGGTCTATCTGAGAATGTAAAATACCTCATAGGTTCTCCAGATATGTAGCATTGATGAGTCATATCATTGGATCAAAACCCACCACTTATGAAGAAGCATCCAGGCACCAAGTTTGGGAGGATGCCATGGTGGAAGAATATCAATCCATCATGAACAATGATGTTTGGCATATTATACCGAGACCTGAGGGGAAGTCGGTTGTAACTTCTAGATAACTATTCAAGATAAAAAATGGAGCATATGGAAGTATTGAAAAATACAAGGCCATATTTGTTTCTAGAGGATTCTCTCAGAAAGAGGGAGTCAATTATGATGAGACATTTGTTCCTATGGATCGATACACTTCCATTGGATCGATCATTTCTATTACTTCAGCTATGGGATGGAAGTTGCATCATATGGATGTCAAGACAACCTTTCTCAATGGTATTATTGAGGAAAAAGTATATATTGAACAACTAGGAGGGTTTGTTGTCCATGTAAAGGAGTCTCGTGTATGAAAGCTGAAAAAGGTTTTATATGGACTCAAGCAAGCACCTATTGCCTAGTATGGACGAATAGGCAGATTCCTGGTGAGTCTGGGATTCACCAAGAGTGATGCAAACTCAAACCTTTACTTCAAGGTTGTGAATGATGAGCCACTGATTTTGGTACTATACGTTGATGATCTATTTCTCCCTGGGAATGAGAAACTTATCGTATGCTACAAGAAGAAACTCGCCTTTGAGTTCGAAATGAAGGATCTTGGATTGATGCATTACTTCTTGGGATTAGAAGTATGGCAGACGCAGAAGGATATTTTACTAGGTCAAGGAAAATACACCATATATATCCTAAAAAGATTTGAAATGTTGGACTGCAATTCCATAGCTACTACAATGGATGCAAATTTGAAGAAGCTGGGAGATTTTGCTTCAGATTCAATTTTGATCGACTAAAATAGGTATCGCCAACTTATTGGTTCCTTGATGTATCTGACGAACACTAGACCATATTTTTTTTTTATTGTGAATGACCTCAGTCAATTCATGTGCGAACCGAGGCGGATTCATTGGACTATTGCAAAACATGTGCTCAAATACTTATGTGGCACTGTGAGATATGGTCCACGATACGATTCAGAATGTGACTTAAAGTAGCAAGGGTTTACAGAATCATATTGGTCCGGATGTACTACTGATAGGAAGAGAACTTCAGGATGTTGTTTAAGTCTGGGTTCTGTAGTAATTTACTAGTGTAGTAAGAAGCAGAACTCGACATCTCTCAGTACTACAGAGGCTGAGTATATGGATGCTAGTTTAGCAACCCGAGAAGTGGTTTGGTTTCGTAAACTTTTTGCAGGATTGTTTGGCCAGAATCTAGAGCCAACCATGATTTAATATGATAACCATAGTTGTGTACATATGTCATTGAACCCTGTTTTTCATGACAAGTCGAAGCACATAGAAATTCGGTATCACTTCATACGTGATATGGTGCTGAAAGGTGTGGTCGAGATATAGTATATTTCGACAGATGATGATATTGTATATGTTCTCACCAAGCCTCTTCCTAGGTTGAATTTTGAATACTTTCGTGGAAGACATGGAGTATAAGAGAAAAAATCCCTCCTTGAGAGGGAGAGATGACTGAGAGACATTTACCATACTCTTTCCTAGGTACCTCTTCTTGTCTAGGATCTCAGCAAATTATGGGAGAAATCCCAACGGTAGATGAGATGAACAGGTAGTAGATGGTCAGGTTCACACAGGTTCCTCTGCTCATCCAGGTGTGCAGCCAGGTATGGGAGAAATCCCATCGGTATTTGAGTCAAACAGGTAGAAGATGGTTATGTGATTGCATAGACACCTCTACTCCTTTAGGTTCGTGACCAGGTATCGGAGTAGCCCATTGACAGATGAGACAAACAAGCAGTAGATGGTCATGCACATTTACTCGTTTAGGTTCTCATCCAGGTATGGGAGTACCCCATCGGAAGATGAGATGAACATGTAGTAGATGGATGTACATAGTTTCTCATCTCGGATCTCTAGATAGGCATGGAAGTAATCCATCAGCAGTAGATATAGATAGGTATCAAGATATTTTCTCTCATACATAAAGATAGAACAAATTCATAAAGACAACCTTCAGTATGTTTATAGATTATAGAGACAATATATATGTACAGATGAAACCCAGATGATTGTGATGTTGATGAAGACCAAAGAATATATTCCTTTTTTAGAGGGAGTGTTGGATTTTGTGCAACTTCATAAATTATTCTTATTGTTCTTGTATTGTACCTCCTACGGGAGATGAACTTATTATAATCAATCATACAAACCCTAGAATAAAAATGCATATCTTGCTCAAAAAAAACAAGCAATAGAAAAGATAAAATAAATTATAAAATATAAATTATATTGCTCCCCCAAGAGAAGTCATCGTTAGTTAAATTATTAGTGGGAAATATGTATAAATAGGAGGTTCCCCTTCTCATTATTTTAGACAGCAACATAGTGAAGTTCACACTTTTCTGGGAAAGAGTGAAGTTCGCATATACTACAGAAGAATATTGTTGTTCAGGGTTTCTATCTTTGGAAAGATTTTCCATATTTTTTTTTCTTCTTCATTGTACTCTGATCTCATAATTATTATCTCCAGGAGAAGGTTGTTGGGTTTCCCAAGTGAAAAATACTTGTGTTATTGTTTTGTGCTTTGTCTATCTTCTAGTGATCCTATTGATGAAAGAAATTAAGATATACTGCTATAAACTTAAGAAAATTTAACATGTATCACAACAAGATTTGAGCCCAAAATCCGATGACAGAATCCCACGACATCCAACATAAAGGACATTTTTTTTCTTCAGATTGCAATGATGAAAAGTACTATACCTTCCAAATTTTTTGTTGTCTTGCAGCATCGTCAGATTTTCGGCTTCCCTCCTCGTAGGTTTTTTGACGATCTTTATTGTCGGTTAAGCGACATTAGTTCGTCGTATTAGAGATGACATATGATAGGAGGGTCGTTGGATTTGCGACGACATGTGATAGAAATGTAGTCGGATTTTCTACTAGATGTGAAGGATTGTTTGTTGAAAGTTCGACGAGCACGAGCTATGTTTTCAAATTGTACAAAGGCATATTTCCAACGGTAACTAGGTTCATATCGTTGGATATCCGATGACTGTGAAATTATAAATATAATTATTTTTAAACATTCTGACATGTTTTCTATAGAAGCGACAGACGGTTTGTGGAAATTATTCATTCCTCGATGGATGGTTTGAGGAATTGTTTTATTCTTCAATGGTCGGTTTGGGGAATTTTTTTTCTTTCACAGACAGTTTGCGGGAATTTCGTTATTCTTTGACAAACCACCATTTGAGAAAATTGTGATGCATGGAACTTGATTTTTTAATATTGTCGATAATATTCATTCACGAAGTTTGTGACAAAATGTCAAATAGAAATATTCCTGATCCAAACAAAGAAAATCGACAATTGCTTTCTAGACTATGGGATGCAGCAAAACGAAGGGGTGATGGAAAATGTTATTGTCCATGTATTCAATACAGGGGATTTAAGAGGAGAAGAATATTGATCACAACAGCCACAAAACATTGTAGGGAACATGGACACGTTGAACGGGGCAATGAATATCGTCCACTTGTAGGTTTAGCACTATAAAAAAAATTATATTTTTTTCTTTGCTAAATGTATGCATTATTTTAATATTTCCTATATTAACTATTAACTATTGATGTATTCATGTATTTATAAAGGAAATACATCCTATGACATGTCGTCCAAAGGAAGTGCTTTCAGAAAAAGTATCAGAGGATCATGGAGCATCTATGTTTAATGGAAAACAAGTGATTGATCATATTGAAGAACATGATCATACTGATAACGTAGTTGAAGATGATGGTACAAATACATTGATACATGATTCATTTAATGTTATAATGGATGATGATGATGATGATGATAATGAAAATATTGATGACTTTAATTATGTTCACGATATACCTCTTCTCGATAAGGCATACGAACCCTTGTATGAAGGCTCCAAAACAAATCTTCTCTCTGTTATATTGTTGATAATGAACTTGAAGGTTCTGAATGGTATTTCAAACATATCAATCACACAGATGCTAAGGTATGTAAAATAATCCATCACATATATACGATTGTGATAAAGTTTATCTTTATTCCTCTAATAATTGTATTGTTAAATCATAATTCAAATTAATACGGATGACGTGTGTTTCGTTAATATTATTTATCTATTATATTAAATATATTTTTATTTTTATTTGATGTAGCTTGATAGCTGAATTTTTGTTACCACCATCAAATATTTTACCTCGCACATATCGAGATTTATCTTCCATCATGAAAGAGATTGGAATGCATTATGAAGCAATTCATGCATGCCCCAATGACCATGTTATATATTATAATCAACATGAATTTGCAACAGAATGTCATATAAGTAGATATCGGATAGATCAAGTACCAAAAAAGGTGCCTCAAAAGGTTCTTCGTTATATTCCCATCATTCCATGTTTGCAACGAATGTTTAGGTGCAATAACATAGCGTAATTTATGGATTACCATGCCAGGAACAGAAGTCAAGATGATGTTATTTGAATGCCTACAGATGGTTCTGCATTTATAGATATGAAGGAAAAGTGGCCTCACTTTAAAGAAGAACCCTGTAATCTTAGGATTTCTTTGGCAGCAGATGGTGTTAATCCATTTGCACAGATGAAATCCATTTACACGGTGTGGCCTATTTTTGTTATCAACAATAGCATTCCTCCCTAGTTGTCAATAAATAGGAAGCACATAATGTTGTCAATGATTATTCCAGGTATTTTTTGTCTACAACTATTTTATTTCTAATGTAGTTGTGGCATCTCATTTGTCGTATTATGTTTCCTAATTTCATATACATATTTTTTATTTTACTCTTGTGCATGGTTTATATATCTTAATGGTTCCCATAATTATATCTTTTATATGTACTTCAAATCAATCAGGTAAGTACCAAGTCAAAGATATGAATGTATAAATCGAACCTCTTATAGACGAGCTACTGAAGTTATGGAATGGTATCACTATGTATGATGTATCTAGACCAATATGACAAAGTCAATTTCAATTCTATGCAATGGTTGTATGGATAATACACGATGCCCCAGGGTTAACCCAATTTGGTGGTTTGTTTTTTAAGTTCCACTTTAATTTTATTTAATTATATGAAGTAGTTAATATAGTTAATATATAATTATAATTGACATAGATATTCCATATCTATATATTGTAGGTCTTCATACAAAGGGTAAATTTGCATGTCCAGTCTGTGGTCCTAAGATCAAATCTCTTCGCTCAAAAACCTTAAGAAAGGAGGTGTTTGATGAGTATAGGCATTTTATCTCTAAGAATCACATGTATAGAACAACCAAAAAATCTTCAATGGGAATCAAGAGACTGCATTAAAACCCCGGAGAATGACACCTCACCTTTCGAAGATGCAATACAATAGAAATCGTCAAGATGGTATGTATGGATCATCATATATGAATTGTTATGTATTTTAATTTTTATTCTGAGTTGTTTACTGTAGTGGCCATAATTGATTTCTGTAATTTATTTATAAACTAATATTCACGATGTCCTTCGTGATCATGAAGGAATTAATGGGCTTCCACGAGGAATGAAAATTATCCTATACAATTCAACAGGTTTCCCTACTACTACTACAAAATGATCATCCATTTGATACAATGCATATTGGAAAGAATGTGATTGAAACATTATGGCGACTACTAGAGCTAAGGAGCAAGAAAGATAAAATTTTGAAAGTTTGAAAATACATTCAAGAAGGAAACCATGCAATGAAAAATGTCATTCAATTTCATATCAATGGAGACCAAATTAATATAAACTCAATTCCATGGATGTTTACGAAGCAGCAAAGTAATTTTGTTAAAGAAGTAATGCATAAAATTAAATTTCCCACTGGATTTTGTGCGAACTTGAAGAATATCATAACATAAAAAAGGTGATTTTGCGGGAGTCAAAACACAAGATTGGCACGTCTTCATCAAGGTAATTATTATTGTTATGTCCATATAATTTTTTTTTCATTTTATTGCATAAATTTGTTTTCTTGTTAGTATACTCTTAGTTTAAAAAATGACGTGGTTTGTATATTGATACAGTATGTTCTACCTCTCTCTCTCCCAGACAAATTCGACAACAATGTCAAACAAGTTATATATAATCTTGGGAAATACATGAGGTAACTAGAGATTAGTTGCTTGTGCTTAGTGTTTCTTTAATTCTTTGTATAATTTTATTCATTTTTTGTGCACTAATTCATGTTATGTATTGGTTTTTTTGTTAATCATCATTATGGATTTGTGTCACTTGTAGATGGTTGACATCTAAAGAAATCCAGAAAGAATATATTGAGTAATGGAGGAGAGAACTTTCTCATCTCATGTGTGAAATGAAGAAGCATCTACCTTCGGTAGTTTTCAATGCACAGGAACACTACCTCATACACCAAGTTGAGGAGATTGAATTGTGTGGACTTGTGCACTCAAGGTCCATGTGGATGGCTGAGAGGCACTTGAAATTTATTAAGGGTTTGATGAGATAACAAGCACGTGTTGAGGGTTCTTTGATGGAACGATATATGGTATGCCAAAGCATGTTGTATGTTAGTGAATATCTTCCTAAGTGTTACGGAGAAAACTTCCTATGGCTTGGGGTACCACAGTAGAAAGAGTAACCGTAGAAATCAATCCTTTCCCATATGCAAGAGAAACCAAATATATAAAACTAAAGGATATTGAAACATACCTTATTCTATATGGTTGATGTAGATCCCCATTGAGTTTTTCCACTCTCACTTGTATTAGCAATTTCCTCTCTCAACATTCAGCAAACAAGACAAGCATGCTATATAATGGTGTTAGACCTACTCTAAAATATATAATCAATAACATATATGCATTTAAAAGTATCCATGGATTCAATACTCATTTAAATACACATTATTGGACAAGAAAAGATATTTCTATTATATAAATCAGAGATTACAATAGTGACAACCTCTGTCGGCACGTCTACGAATCGAAGAAACTGAGTCCTCCACCTAGCCCTCCACCACTTCAATCCTCCATCTCTCGATAGAAAGATCACAAACAAAGGCAAGCTTGGGAAGAACAAAAAGTGCTCCAAGGGACAAAGGGATGCAGACTCAAGTATAAGCTCCAACAACAATAGACTATAGTTTTCTTGCTCTTCAATTCCTCTCCTTTCAATGTATCCAAAGGGTTCCTTATATAGTGCTTCAATGGGGTAATGGAAGGTCAAATCCGAGCAATCTCAAGGCATATGGAAGACCAAGAGACAAGTGACTTGGATCCACATCAAGGAAAACTCCAAAACTATTTGTCCTTTTGCACACATCCTGATGTACACGGGTTTGAGGGTCATATCCACGTATATACGCAAGAAAGGGATTAAAAGTCGTGTATAGAAAACAATGCATGTTTTTAGGGATGATCTTGGAAACATCAAAGGTACAAAAATGGTCCATGGGGTCCAAAGAGTTTGCAGAGGGATAGGAAAGGCCATAAAGGTGTGATCCACCATGTGTGGTAAAATCAGCTGTAACAGATTCCCCTAATGTGTGAGGTTAGAGGGGTGATACGATGGTCAAAATATATTATAAGTCCATCACAGAAGTGGAGTGATGAAGAAACAGGTGAAAGAACTAGCCATCCAATAGTATAATACAACAATAAAGCTTTGCACATAGTTAATGGCAAGTAGATATAGCAGTCCCAGATACATAAGAGTACAATGGCCATAAATAGGCATGATACAAAATATGACATGTGTGGTCATCGCCACGTACAATATAGATAGACCAGAATCTCCATGATGAAGATATAAAAAGGATCATGATCTCCATGAAGGCTGAAGATATATAAGGGATCAAGATCTCCATAATGGCTGAAGATATCTGACATACACTGGAATCAAGTCACGAGAGCTAAAATCTCATGAACACTTGGCATGATCAAGGAGGTAGCATATATGAAATGCCACCAATTTGGAAGGTATTCTACACAATCCGCTATGAGTACACGGCCTACTATCTGAATAAAGGTGTCTAGGTCGAACATAGTAGTCCATCGTCTGATTACCGGTCATTGATGTATACCGTTAATAGACACGAGATCACCCACCGATAATGAAAATGGGAATCAAGGTACTAGAGTGAAAACTAACAAGTGTGAATAAATGTGTTGAGTTCAAGCACTTGAGAGAATCCATCAATTAGGGGACATTGATGTATTCCCAAAACTGTCGATGGCAAGAGAACCTGCCACTGATGACTGCAAGTCTCAAGGCACTCAAAAATGACTCTAGATTCCTATCCCAGAATAAATGATTTGAAGTCGATGGGATGAAATCTCCTGGAAGGAGGGCATTAAGGCATCCCTCATCATCCAACATGAGGCACTCAACAAAGTTGTATAATGTGGAAGGACTCGATCATAATATGCATGAACCAGTAATAGTACCTGGAATGGCCGACATGCAAAGTCAAGATAACTGAGGAATAGCTGACTTAGGTTTCAAATTCCTTCGAACAAGAGCATAAAGGCGAATGGTTACTGAATGTAGGCATCATAGACTCAATATACAAAACTAGGACATCTTTGCGACACAGGAGGCATCGACAGAGGCTCCATAGGGACTGGAAGCTTAACCAGTCGGTGGAGATAAACTTAGAAAAATGAGTACAGCTCCTAAATTCAAACTATTAACCCAACCAACAGATGTGATATACAGTGCTCTATTTGAAGGCGACATGACTCGACTGCTGCCAAAGATAACATATTTTCCTATCCGTCTTTTTGGTTTTTTTATTTTTTTGGACTTTTTCAAATATTTTGAAAAACTTGAAAAAGAATAAAAGTGCTTTATAGTTACAGACTAGAAGGAAACGGGTGTCAAGGGGAAACCAAACTAGTTCCAAGTAGTGAAACAAACATATGCTCAATGCAAGGACACATGTGTAGGACAACGACATTCGGGGGAAAGTCCCCTCCCGGTAAAAAAAAAATGGGGAATCAAGCTGCAGAGGATATGTAAAATGGATCTGCGTGACTAGATATGAGACAAGATCGGGCTATATAGCTGATAATCAAAGTCAGGGAAGCTGGAATAAGGCTCAATAAGGCAAGTAAAACTCATGATAATGCAATTACAACTTGACATAAGGGAGTCCTGGGAAAAATGCCAACAAAAAGATCAAGAGGAGTATGAGGCTCTTGCGCAAAGACATGGCGATACTATACAAAGGACTCCCACACCCTAAGGGAAAAATGTTAGCATGGGCACCAAAAGCAAAACAGGAGCTAACTAGGGCACCCATGTATGGTCAAGCTCTACCATTCACATCATGTCACTTCTAAAAGCAACAAGGAGGTTTCGTGACAAGATAGAATGGGTTCGTATCTAAGGTTATAATGAAACGGTCATAAGGTCATGCAAAGTATAAACGGATGTGAAACCTAACCTATATGCCACTTTAGACATAATACCTAAAATCAACATGAACAGGTCAAAACCACGGTCTAAACAACGCTCAAAATGGACTCCTATATCATCAAATTAGTTAGAAACGGTCCAAAACTATAGAAAGTGGGTAAAAGATTTCAAAATTTAAAAAAAAAAATTATAAATAGTAAAAAATTCAAAAATTCCAAATCATTTGAAATTTTTACTCATTTGAGCTCAAAACTTCCAACGCGAATTCCAGGAGTTTCGTCCGCTGAAATTCGACACTGTTTGTTCCAAGTAACTCCTCATGTCCTCCTCTTTCTATTTCATGCAATTTTTTTCAATTTCCATGGTCAAATTTAATTTTTAAGCCAGTCTAAAATGGTCATTTCGGCCCATGCAGATATCAGGGTTTTTTCCACGTATAGGGATGGCCATACGCGGAAAAACCTCCCAAAACCGTGTACATACGCGGCTATTTTGAAAACAGTGGCATATGCGGCCATGCACAAGGTTTTTTAAGGTATATAATGACCAAGAATTATTTTTTATATGCAGGATGGTTCTAGAATGGAGAGAGAGGGAACATGGAGATGTACAAGAGGCTATTCAAGGTGACTTAATGGCTCAACAAGCTCTACGTGCATACGGTCTATATAATTTATGGTGTCTTGGTAGCCTGAGGGCCAAACCAAGACTCCTGCAGATGCTAGTAGACTACTGGGATCCAGACTCAGAGTCTTTTCATATCGATGGGATGTCTCTCACTATAGAGGTAGAGGACATATATTTTATTGCTATATTATCCCGACAGGGAGAGGTGGTGAACCTACGCTCTCGCGAGCCCGGAGGTACCCTTACCATTGATCAATACATTGCAGTATACTTTTTTTCGGACACAAAAAAAGGTTGGGAGTCAAATTCCGAGAAAATCCATCCAGGTACTAGGACTGAAGGCCATACTATTGGCAGTCGACAGGATAGTTGGTGTAGCATCACTCCACCAGGCCTTGCGTCCATTGATGTTATATGCGGTAGAGTGTATGAGACCCATAGTGTATGACTGGAGCACTACACTGTTGAGTAACATGAAGCAGCAGCTCAGTGACTGCAAGATGGGCAGGGTGAGAAACTTCGGTTTCGGGAGCATACTGAGCATGTTCTTCTTTGAGCATGTACCAGGGCTAAGCCCTAGAGTGGATTATCCTCCACATGGAGTTCAAGATCCAGCCCAACGACGTTGGGAAAATGTTATGCGTAGACCGGGTGGAGGTAGGGTGGCCAACCCCTACCTAGCGAACTTCTTTCCATGGTGGCAACGATAGATTATTGCCATCGATGACTATCCCTATGCAGGAATAGATTTCTATGGAGACTCAGACATGCCTCTACCACCAAGAGCAGCATATGGTGACATTGGTAATGAATCCCAAACCCTCTTTTTAAGTTCTTTGAATTATACAATTTTTTGTGTTTTTTTATATATTGACTCAAAAGACATGTTTCGGTGTGATGACACATAGTGACAATCTGTCATGTGTATGCAGATGTTGGACCACGACGGCCTGACAGTTTTCCTCGTCATAGACGAAGGGGAAGAAGAGATGACATCATGGGTGTGGATGTGGAGCAGACGCTCCAAAGCATCCACACAAACTTTGTATGCTTGACACATAGGGTACCCATGGCGCAAGTCTAGGACTTGCCTGAGGCCATGCAGCGCCAGGTGGTTGGTGTACCATGGGCATGGGTTCAGTTATTCCGACGACTAGCTAGATTCGTGGTGTGCTACCACGATCAGAACCCCCCTCCTCCTCCACAGGCTTAGAGACATGAGAGTTTTTCATTTTTGTACTACTGTGTATTATATTTTGATGGCTCGGAAGCCCCATTTTTGTATTACAACACTTATGTATTATGACGTCACATTTTGGATGTTTAACGAAATTTTTTTATGATGATCGATTTTATTTATTTACATGTGTATAAAAATGTATGTTTGTGATATGATTATGGTCTATGAAACAAATTCCAGTCTAACACATAGTTAGCATATGAGTCAGCAACTTGATTAAAAATTCTTGAAACATGTATGTATGTTATGTTCTCAAATTGTCGTTCTAGCAATCTCACACGTAAGAAGCTTCGTAATAATGTCGGATCCCTAATATGATAAAAGCCATTAAGCTGTGAAACCACTAACTGTGAATCAAGACATACCTCAAGAGAGGGAACACCATGTGAAATAGCATCCTGCAATAACTCGATAACATCACTATACTCAACAACATTGTTCGAAGAAGGCCATAAACATACGCCTCCTGAAGAAAATACCTGACCCGTAGGAGTATAAATCACCCAAGCAGCAAAAGTTGAATTTTGAGTGTGGCGGCTAGCACCATCAGTGAATCCTATGTAAGTGGAAGAATCCATTGACATCTGCCATAAGAAATGAAAGCTAATCAACAAACTCAATCACCATAAGAAAACCTACCTATGCAAAAAACTGTACAATAATATACAATAATCAGCCCTGACTGAAGATCATGCATAGTATTTTTTAAGATAAAGCCCATTTCTAGGCTCTGCAAAGGTTGTCCCTTCATAATCCACCAGTTCATAGGCACCCTTCTCTAACACACGTTTGACTATGTAAGGACCATGCCACATGGGATTAAATTTTCCTGCCCCCAAGGGTTCTTTAGCTTGATCCCACAAAAGGACCAAATCACCTTCACTAAACCTCCTCGAACGGACATAATTATCATATTGGACCTTAACATGACGCTTATTTACTTCTAGAGCCACTAAGGCATCCCGGTGCTACTCATCAAGCTGCTCTAAGTGGACCAAACATTCCTCCAATGCGGAAGTGTCTGGTAAAATCTCTATAACTAGCTTCAATGAAGGGATTTCGCATTCAACCGGCAAGACAGAATCCACCCCATGTACGAGCTGATATGGAGAGAAACCAGTGGCAATATTAACCGCGGTCCTATAGGCCCACAAAGTAGGATATAACCTGATATGCCAATTCGTCTTGCTTTGTGCGATGGTTCGTTGGAGAATGGAATTAAGTGATTTGTTCACTGCTTCAACCTGTCCATTCCCCTGAGGGTAATAAGAAGAAGAGTGCTCCTGCTTATACCCTAAATTCAAAACCAACTCTTCCATCATTCTATTCTAAAAGTGCCTACCATGGTCAGTGACAAGCTCTTTCGGAATGCCAAATCAAGTAATAATTTGGTTGAACACGAAATGCGTGGCTATCTCACCATCGGATTTAATCATGGGCATAGCCTCAGCCCATTTCATGAAATAGTCAATAGCCACTATAATGTGATGATGCCCCACAGTCGAAGCTGGGTTGCAATCCATGAAGTCAAGCCCCCACTTGGTGAAGGGACCGGCGGTGATAATCGGATGTAACGAGGCAGGATGCGAGTGCATATTGCATGCAAACACCTAGCAAGGGTGACACTTCTTGACCGCATTGACACAATCTTTGAAGATCGACGACCAAAAATATCCTGCTCGCAATATTTTTTGGGCTGTAGAAATCCCAGATAAATGACCACCACACACCCCTCTGTGGCAATCATTCAGCACAAATTCAGCCTCATCATGGGTTAAACAACGACGTAAAATGGAATCTATCCCATGGCAGTACAAAGTGTTATCCACTATAAGGTAGTTCTTAGATACATGACGTAATCATCGTCTCTCATCTCGTGAAATGTGAGTAGGGACCTTCAATGTTTGTAAATATATAATGATATCCCCATACCATAGGTCCAAAGTTGAGATAAGGAAAATATGCTCATCGACAAATGTATCCTCATAAACCTCCTCCTCCTCCACACTTGGAAAATCAGAAACGAGCTCCATAAAGATCAAAGATTTCTTCGATTTCACTGAAATGAATTCAAGATCAAATTCTTGCAAAATAACAATCCACTTATTATATTTTCCCCCGATCATCCTTTTAGTGAGGACAAACTGAAATGGATTGACATGAGCTACCACCAAGGTCTGGCGAAGGATAATGTAATGTCTCAATCTCTGAATTGCATGAACAGTGGCCAAGGCAAGTTTCTCCACATGAGAATAATATATTTCCACATCAATAAGGTTTCGGCTCAAATCATTTATTGCATGCTTGCGAAGATCCTCATCCTCCTGAACCAAAACCATACCAACCATCTCCATGTATGTGTTCACATAAAACAATAAATCAGGGCTATAGTGAGGTGGACTAAGCATGGGGGCCGATGCTAAGGTTCGCTTAAGATCATAAAAGGACTCTTGGGCTCGCTCATCCCAGCAAAAAGTAGTGTCCTTCTTTAAAAGACACATAAAGACTTTATTCAAATTGGCAAAGTTAACCATGAATCTCCACAAGAAATTTTCCATGCCTTGCAAACACTGAAGATGTATAATATTATGCGGGGGAGACAATTGAAGTATTGCCTCAACCTTTAAGGGATCAACTCTTATACCCTGCTTGGATACAATGAACCCTAGCAAGCAACCAACGGTTATGCAAAAGATGCACTTATGAGGATTTAATCTAACCTGGTAATGGCGACAGCTTTCAAATACTAATCTCAAATGGTATGGATGACGCACTCTCAGACGAGAATGAGCAGCAAGATCATCCAAATACACTTCGATAATTGTTTTGAGATCATGAAAAATTAAGGTCATAGCCCGCTGAAACGTGGCTCCAACATTTTTCAAACCGAAAGGCATATTTCGATATGCAAACGTACCCCAAGGAAAAATAAATGCAGTTTTATGTTGATCCTTGGGTTTGATCTGAATCTGATTATATCCAAAAAAACCGTCCATGAAGGAGAATACCTCGCTTCCTGCACACTCATCCAAAATCTGATCAATAAATGGTGTGGGAAAAATATCCTTAGGACAAGCACGATTTAAATCCGTAATTTAGTGCATATACGGATCGCTCCCTACTTCTTATTCACCGGAACGGGATTTGAAATCCACTCCGTCAAGGGAACAGGAAAGATAAAACCGACTTTTAACAACTTCTCTATCTCATCCTTAATAGTGGGTGCTTTTCTAGGATTCACTGCACGTAAACGTTGTCGAACAGGCTTTGCATTTGGATAGGTCTTAATTTCATGTTCGACAATACGAGGGTCGATACCCAACATTTCCTCATATGACCAAGAAAAGATGTCGCAAAACTCTTTAAACAACTCGGTATACTCCTTGATCTCATCAAGGGAACAATTTGCCCCAATGTAGATGTTCTCAATTTTTCCAGGATCGCGAGAAATATTGATAGGAATGGTAGGTGATAAGTTCATCATGTTCCCATCAGCCATCTGACCAGGAGAGCTCAATGGAACCATGGGGCTACCAATCTTCTCGCTAAGAATATCCCTATAGTCCTCATGCTCCAAATGGTTAAGCTTGGGAAGAAAATATGATTTATGAAGCAACTCTTCCCAAGGTGGATCAACCCCAGACATGGCCTCAATAATAGCTACATTTGATGGAAAAACATCATCAAGACAATCATGTGTGTGAGAGGACTCAACTGCCCATGCAGGCAGCACATACGGGTCCTCCTCCTCCATCCGCGAAGAGGAAGGACTAGGCTCTGCAACACAATCAAGATTCACTTGATATGCTATCATAGTTGCAGGAAACGGCACATCCGATTCGACAGGTCCATTCGAAGGACTCGATGAAGGAAGAATCCAAGGATATTCCATATGGGTAGTGCAAAAAGACACTGAATTCAACGAAGATGAAGCCCCACCGAAACTAGATCCGATCATAAGAACGAGCGTAGGACAACTAAAGGTCCCCATAAGAGATGGATACATACCCACACCCACACTCCCAGTTGCCAACTAAGGATCATCGATAATCGGGATAGAAGCTCCTGATGATGCACTGACGCTTGGATTACAGAATGATGTCTGATCAATTGTAACAATCTTCCCATTAAATGGAAAGCATACTACTCAAAATAGAGAAGAGGCTACGGATTGCATACTATACATCCAATTCCGGCCCAGTAAAAGATTGTAGTCAAGGGGTGCATCAACCACCTCGACCTCGATCACGATGGTCTTCCCTCCCAATTGGACCTTAAGAGAAGGAAGAATCCCATGCAGCCAAAATGATATACCATTAAAGGTAGTTAGCATGGTAGCGGATTGAGACAACTCAGGAGAACCCAAACCCTTCCAGCATGACAAAGACATCACAGAACCAACAACGCCTTTGTCAATCATAGTGCGTTTGATGGTCATATTAAGACACTCTACATGAATGAAAAGAGACATGTAGTAAGGAAAGTGAGGCTGTAGTCCCATGGTTTCAAATTTGATGATGGAAGAAGAGTTATCATCATTAAGCCCAAGAGCAGAAAGAAAGGATTTCCTTTGCGGAGGACAACTCTGAAGTACTTCAAGTGCGGACATCGCACAAGGAGTTTGGCCCAAATCCTCAACAACGAAATAGTTCTGGGTAGCTTGGGCATTAGGATTGTGCCCTGAATGCTTTAGGACTCCCTTAGTAATGCGAGGTGTAGTTTTAGGCTTATCCATAGGGTTTTCGATACGCAAAGGGCTCTCGGGTGGAGCGAGTTCTTTTCGAAGGCCCGATTGGTATGAACCATAATCTTTTGCATGAGTCACAACCTTAGTAGCATGTACCATGTTGATGCAACCATGACCAGCATTGGCTTCCGACAGATTTTGATCTCCACCCGACACACAATGAGGATCATTGGTCCTTGAGTTCATATTTTGATTATGGGGCAAAGGATTGGTTAGCACAGCTGGGCCCTGTGCTATGAATCTCGAGGCATCTTCCATATGAGGGCACAAGTGAGTGAGGTGTTCCCCCTTACACAATTTGCAAGGAAACTTAACCTTATGTTTAGACTGCTTTTCCCCCCCAGCATTGCAGGCGTTCTTGTCATTAAAATTGGCATTTTCATTCTTGTTCCCACCCTTACGATTATTTTTACCCTTTTTCTTATTCCTTCTGGGCTGCTGGTTTCCCTTCTGGTTCGATGATTGCACATAAAGTACACTGGCCATTTGGGTGGGTTGAGATGAAGCCATGGCTTGTCTCGAAGAGGATTGATTAATAAACAATTGACTCACTTGTTTTACAACTGAATCCACAGGTTTGGCACTTGTACAACCCATAATGCCATCGACATGTGGTCCAGGCTTGATCTTGGGATTGAAACTAGAATGTGGAGTGTTAGGTATGATCTCATACAGAAGTCCGGATTGAGCATAGATCAGATCCAACTCATGTGCCCTAAATATTGCTTGTTCCTCATTCTGGGCTCCGAATGTAGAAACATCCTTCGTGATGTTGGGTAACAATGATTTGAGGAACCACTCAAGGAGAAATTCTAGCGGTATGAAGGCTTTAATAAACCTCTTCCATCTATGCCACTCTTGGATATGGTCTGAGATATGTGTGGCTTTGTCTTATCGAAATGTTGACAAGAGTTATGTACCAACGTCGTAACGCACAGGTAGCTGGAAGTGATTGAGGAAATTCATGGCAAGGTCATCGAACAAAATGAATGCCCCCTTTGGTAACTCTATATACCATTTCGCTGCAGGCCCAATGAGGGTGCATTGAAATAGCCTTAAATGGATTGAGTCATCATCTAAGGAATTGGAAGAACACCAAAGGTGAAAATTAGTGACATGTTCTCTAGGATATTCTCCTACTTTACCCTCAAAGTTGGGAATGTCCGAGGGAAGCTTGTTAGGGACAGTCGGCCAAGCCAGGTCATGAGATACTGGATCGTTCATGAGTCTCGATAAGTCAGGTAATTTTAATGTTGTAAGGAAAGGGATCCTAGGTTGAGTCGGTCTATGCCATGCTCCCTGATAGTTTTGGTTCATATAAGGCTGACTATTGTAAATACCATGGCCTTGGCCATAATATCCTCCTCCCGTTTGACTCGTGTAGGGATGCATGGAAGCATTATGATGTGGTGTACCTTGACTATGTGGTGCTACAAATCCATAATTAGAGGAGTAAGCAGGTTGTTGATACCCGTACCCATAGGGTTGATAGTTTTGTCCATACTACGGTCCATAAGATTGTCCATGAGAAGTTCCATAAGGTGTCCCATGGGATGTCCCATGAGAAGGTCCATAATTAGGGATATGGGGAACTCCTTGCGATGGACCGTGAGATGATCTAGAAATAGGAATATGACCTCCCAAGACAACAGGAGGTACTTGACTCTAAGATACTATTGTGCGAGCAGTCGTAGCATGAACATGGCTAGTAGCAATATTCCATCCCAAAGGACCACGTGAATGAGGGGGAGGGAAGCTTGTCAAAAATGGATTCGAAGGAGTAGGGTTCGAGGATGAAAGGACATGTGAAGGGATGTAAGTAGTGTTCCCTATGGTCACTTGTCTCGGTTCTCGTATCCACATATGACTACTAACACTAGGTCTAAGACGGACATGTGAGGTAGCTTCCACCACCGAGATTGAAGGTGCAATGTGACTAGTGCTCCCAAATCTCTCTGCATGGAAAGGAATAGGAGTGCCCCCAAGTGTAGTGCCAGGTTCAATTTATGACTTGGCACGATGTGCTGAATCGTGTGCAAGGATATCAGGCATGCCATAACAAATATAACTAGTGCTTGTGGGTTCATGATGAGTCTCATCCCCTGGTAACCAATACCAATGACCTGTGAATGAGGGATCATAACCAGATTGTGAAGGTATTTCTGGTGAAGGATCATATACAGGAGTAGAATCTACATCCCCAACCTCGTGAGGTGGAGAAGACATCTCAGGAATCTCATCCTCGTGATCTCCCATTGTGTGTGAATCAATGTGAGAAGTAGTCCACCTGGACTATCTGTTTCTCTCTAGTCTTCTTTTCCAGTTCATCGGCTCAACCATCTATTTCACTGATTTGTTTAATTGTTTGTTAGAAAGGGCTTCCTCTATCTTCCATCGACTCCGTTGACTCCATCTTCACCTTTTCGTCGCCGTTGAACTAACAACTGTTTGTCACCGCCGTAGTGAACCCGAAGCTACTATTCACTGAACACCTCGGCATCGACGACTGGAAGACTAATGCATCGGCAGACTAGTTGACTAAGCAGCCACAATGGTGGCTCGTCAACTTCGATCCTTTTTCGATTGGTGAACTAAAGCATAACTTGACCGGCATCGGCATCCGAAACTTTCCCATCGAGAGACTAGTGCTCTAGGCTTCCACAACAATGGGCACACGAACCACTATATTTTTTCGATGTCCATCGGTGACCTATACAACTAACATGTCCCGATGGCCAATGAAATCAACACTTAGAAAAATTTCAGAAATTTCTTCTCTATCTTCCGCCGCATCAGCTGCTGGATCAACTACCCATCAGGTGGATAGTCCTTTAAGTAGCCACAATGGTGGATGCATCATCTGCTAACCTCCATCGACGTTTCGATGATGGATTTCTTGTCACAAGTCCCTCGTCGGGTGGTCTTTCGACTAAGTGGTCTGATACATCGATGGGACTTCAGACTAAGTCCTTCAATGCTCCGATGATCCCAATACTTAGAGGAATTTTCCAAAATTCTCTTATCATGCACAGGTTTTCTTCTGTTTTTCTACTAGGCATAAAGCAACCTGCCTCTGCTACTAACATTTTATGGCCCATTCAAGCCCATGCTGCAACCTTTAGCTCTGATACCATTCTATCATGTCCCCGACACTCTGATCGGTGAAGAGGACACTACTAACACCAAAATATACGGGCAAATAGCCCCATGAACATGAACAGACATATATAATGGTGAAATAAAAAGCTTAAACATAATACATACTAAGATGCATAATCCTTCATGTACATGATGGAAGCAAACATACATTCATTCAAGCATGCCACATGTTCATCATATTCATCAATCATTAAATATAAATGCAGATACGAAATAGTCAAGAATACTCATCTGATAAGAGCTCGTCCCGCAACTAGCTACGTCACTGCAACGTTCCACCCAACCATAGGCCAGCGTGCTCATCAATCTCTCAGCAACACTACCACCGCCAAGCTGGGCATGATTCCTTAAGGAGTAAGGGTCAAAGCAAGCTTACACATAGCCAAGGTACACAAATCAGCCAAGCCCACATAGTAGGGTTTATCAGGCCGTCAAGGAGCTAGGAAAGGCTAAATGCTAAGCTGGTGACCTCAAACACCAGTTTTCTCAAGCATACCCAACCTCTAATCCTACTCTCAACAATCCTAAGACCAACCACTACATACCATAGTAAAGCAAACAGTTCATAGCTCTGTGAAGAAGATGAAGACCACAGGGTGACAACCCCAAACAAAAGGGTGAACATGGCTCAAGCCCACAAGACAACTCAAAGTTGTTCTTGGCCCTAGCATGGCCAAAACAACTCAGCAGCAACCCAGAAAGGAACTTGCACACACAGCAACCCAAAACCAGGGTAAATCAACAGCCCCAAACTCACAATGAAATTATGGAAACATTACGCAGTGTGTAATTGGAAAAGAAGACAAACTCCCAGCATGGACAGAGGAAAACTCAGCAGATGAATGTGGAAATCAACAACCAACCAACATCCATGAGCCCACAACACACACAATCCCCAATGCAATTGCTGAAGAACTTACACAGGAAGAAAAGGGGAAAGAACAGACTCTAAACCTGTACGCAAGGGAAAGAAGACACAACCAAAGCAAAACATGGAAGAAAAAATAGATAGCAATGATGGGAAAAAAAGATCCTCCCTCAACAATGAAACCACTGCACACTTTCACAGCAACCACCGCTCAGTGAAGAACCACAACCAAGATTCCACGGTGAAGTAACAAGACACTACACTGTCCAAACCTAACCAGCAACACTGGAGAACAATGGTCCTTTCTCAACAAGGAAGCCCAACATATTTTCACCATTGGAAAGGGTTTATTAAACACCGGCCCTTGGCGTGAATAGGAGGGAAACAATGCATAGAGAAAAATCACCATAAAAAGGAAAACACAGTCAATCCAGATGTGGAGGAGACTTCAGCCCGGGAATCAATGAGGAAAACACAGCAGTCTATAGCTCACAATCCACCATGAAGGATGGAAACAATACACAATCCAATAATGCCAAAGGAATACCGGTTCTCTACGTGAATGGAAGGAACACAGCCACAGACTGGAAAATGGCATGAGAGAGAGAAGGCAAACCCCCAAACAAGAAAGCGCACCCCTTCTTAACTCAGCTCTGCGTGAGGAAGATGAACTGACCCCCTGCACGTCCCTGCGTGAGAGTGAAACCAAAAGCCAAGAGAGCGGCATGGTGATGGTTCCCTTACCCACGTGAAGGTGGAGAGAGGACTGGTGGAGTGAGCGCATGACAAAGACTAACAGTCCTACCACCCTCCACTTCCAGCAATAACTGCCTCAACAACTCAGCAAAACATTAAAATGGTGGTTGGATTAGACAAGGGAAGGTGAGCAAAACAAACAGGTTGATGACATGTGGGTTTTCCCCATGGGTTCCAAGTTTAGCAATACCCCCCCCCTTACCCTTGGGAATCATTCCCTTTTCATTTAACGTTGCACCGTTGTAGCTGGCTATAGGCTTAATTAAATTGATGTTCGTATTTACATGATGCCAACATTATAATGTGCTGGATAGCATGATATACCATCGACAATGATCCCTCTTGCCGAAACATACACAATCAAATTGATGGTGGGGCTTTTGCCTTTAGCTCCACACCATGATTAATTACAAAGTATACATCATGTATCTTTTAATGTAAACGAGGTCAAAACTGGGACATTACAATCCCCTCCCCCTTGGAATAACATTGTCCTCGGTGTTCCAATACATATACAATTTGCACATCAAAATTTCAAAATTTCGTAGACCTGTCCCATGTTCAACTATTTACTTTGAACGTTCAGGGCCAAGCCCCTCGGCTTCCTAGAACTTCTCTTGCTGGTTCTCAGCTCTTGGCTTATCCCAAAGCCTGGGAACTTTGTGGCTGCTTCCCTCTTTATGTTCCCTCGTTGGACAATACCGGCATAAATGTTGTCCTCCGCATTCCCAGCATTTCATTAGCTGCTTCATCTTTACCTGCTCAATTTCTTTTGAGTCTTCATGCATGGACCGCTTCTTAACATATCGCTTGGACGAATGTCCCATCATTGATCTACCTTCCTTTCCTTTGTTGATTGGTCCCAGAAGGCTTTTCACCTCCCTTTACAAATGAATAGAGTCTTGCAAAATCTGGTGGTTCATTTCATTCTACCTTTTCACTATCTTGAGCATCTCTCCAAGATTCTCTTGGGTCTTGGCAATCGTTTGAAGGAGACTTCCAGCCAAGTCCAGTAACTTTTGGTCTACTGCCATGATCAATGTGCACCACTGGATTTCACCTTTCTCACCTGTGAAATGCATCATTGAAATTCTGTTAGATGAAGCATAATATAGGAATTACTATCAGTCAATTAATTGCCCAATTGGCATGACAGTCCAAGTCTTATCAAGGAGACTTTCATATTTTTCATAACTTCCCAACAGGCACATGAGCTCATTCATGTCCATCCTTGGGCAGGGAATTAATCATTCCAACATTCATAATTTACTTTAAGCAAATACACACATTCTATTTCCAGTCATACATGCATTCAACAATCTTTTGTTTTCACAATGCATATATATATATATATATATATATATATATATATATATATAATCAAAAGGTAAGAGAGAGCAACAAGAGTTTTTCCCCTCTTTGTTTTGTTCCATCCTAGAACCCACACCACCGTTGTGGCTTTTTGTGCTCTCAGCCTCTTTCACTTCACCGTGAATGTTGGACCAATCCCTCTTGGTCATGACACTCAGTGTCTCCGTTCTATTTCAGACCTCTCAACCATGGATCCTCCCCACATTGTTTGTCTTGGCTACTAGGACCTTCATAGTCTTACTAGCACCTTTTTCATTACCGCTCATTCTGAGCTCTTCAGGACAGTCACATGTCCACATGCAGCCCTAGGATGCTCTCATAGTCCTTGCTCCCAGTGATACCTATATCCAAACATTGAATAGATTCACATGTTTAGTTTATTCTCCTCGGTTTTATCTCTAGAACAAGAGCTTAAAACATCGTAACCAAATCATAAACACATGTATATTCATAAACAAGATATTACAAAATAATCCAATACTTATTTGTATTGTGCATTTTCTCGTTGGTCCACAGGATCCTGCTTCGCTTTGCAACCCTTGGGATCGCCTATGGACTTGGATGTTAGGTCAGCACGCAGGCTACTTCACAACATCCTTTTATATATATATATATATATATATATATATATATATATATATCAGGCACAGTCAAGCCAACCCTCGTTGGGTTTATCAGACTGTCAACAAATAGCCTGTACTTATATCGACAACCAATCATCAACCAAGCCAACACTCGTTGGGTTTATCAGCCCATCAACAACAACACATGCCCTTATATCAACAATAAATGACCATTTTCCATATCACCCAAGAAACCATATTGTAAACTACATTTGCTTATCCTGACAATACAAGCAATATAAGCATATTTGTTAGCGTTATTGCTCTAAAATTGTAACCATATTTCACACCATTCACTATCAAGTATTGAGACACCAGAAGTGCGCCACTCCCTAGGGTGTAATCAATATTGAAAAATCCTTTCATGATCCGACATCGGAAAAAGTGTGCACCCTTGCCCGGTGTGTACCATGTAGGCCCTATTCATACTCAAGCAATCTATCCTAAATCAAAACATGTTCTGCATATGGAATTTTAACAATTTAACATGCATATTCTTAGCTAGGGTCACAGAAAACTTATCCATTTTCCGTAGCAGTATTGCTTTGTTAAGGAGGAATGGGGGCTCCCTTCTCTGAGTTGACAGTCCCTCAGTTTGCCTTCCCAATTCCTCTTTACATTTTGTATCCACACATGTCTTGCCGACATAACCCATACCATCTCACTCATGTTTCTTACCAAACATGTAGTGCAGATGAGACATTTCCAAAATGTCCAATGGAGTTTCAACCGAAACCCATTTCCAAGACAAGGGAAAACCTTCCCATGAAGTTTGGCTCCTGCAAGCCATCACCCATGATCTTCCTGCAGTGTGTACCCCTGGCACATTCAACAAATAGCCAAACAATTCATCATTATCTGATACTACAATCCAAATTGATTGTTCCATAACCAAGCAATAACATTATTAATTAAATTCAATAAGAATTTGCAACTCTGTTTACTACAAAAATTGATTTGCTTGGCAATGAGGTGATCCTCATTTGTGGGTCTCTTGTAAGCAACACCACTATTCCCGTTATAATTTCATTCTTACTATCATAACATGAATACCCACTTACCATGCATCCTTCTGACACAATCTTATGCAAGCCAATAGTGATTAGTAGTTGTCAGCAATTTCTCAAATTCGAAATTCACAAATTCAAACTTACAACTCATTATGCATACAAACTATTATCCCAGCCATGGGACTCTTCTCATGAGGTTTGGATCCTTCACATGTCAGATTCTGGCCTTTGTCATGGTCTTACTCTCATTGCCATGCTCTAAACAGTCTACCTGAAACCCGAACTTCAATCAACCAAACACTTGGTAAGTCTTGATGCATATAACCTTTTCATTGTTGCAACAATCACTGAAGCATTCTCAGGATTTATAAAATTCCAATACTTCCAGCTGTTAATCACATCAATATTACCAAAAATCATTCACTTCACGCAATCATAATCATCCTTTAACTTATAGGGTACAGTCACATCATCTATGCAATTTAAATGAAATGTTTAGATACTCCTTACTTCACAAGTGTATCATTTGTACCACCCTACCCTTCCATAGAGCATTTGCGACAGCCAATTGATCATGACTACCCTCCTCATGCACTTACTATCCTGCATTCATAAAAGCCTTTGAAATGGTTCCAGAATTTGTCATCAATCCATCATTTCAGCCATTAGTTATTCATAATATCACATGCACTATCTCAATGCATTCATGCAATGCATCACAACCCTTGCACCCATACTTACGTAATCAGTTACTCACACCCTTCATATGCATTCATTCAATGTATAAATACAAGATTCATAAAATCTTTTAATGCATATCCACTCAATGCTACCTTGCATAGATTCAGAAATACTATGCATTCAAACATACCACGCATGGCCTACCATGACTACTTCATGCAGGATGCATTACCATAATCAAGATCAGTAGTGCTTACTTTCCTTGGCTACTAAGCTCATCACAACATAATGAAGGCATGCCACCTTTCTATATGAATGCCGTATAAAATTCAAATATCCACATGGTATGAGATCTTTTGCTTTTACCACTCAATTCAATGGTCATAATTACACCATTACCTTCATGGGTTCTACTTACACCCTTGACATTACCAGTTTGGTTAGTCCTTTGTAGGAGATTGCAGGATTGCTCACCAAATTTTGATCTTGAACTCGTTGCCTTATCCCTTTCTCCATAGGGTTGCTAGTCACATTTGTTTGGATCAGCAACATATTCATCCATGTCCATGTTGTTGTTGGTTTTTCCACTAATTCCATCACCAATGCAATAACTATCATTAGTGGGTTATTATAAAGGTATAATCCTCAATATCCTATGCATGCAAAGCATATCCTCATACATTTCATGTATAAACTTATGAAAAGTTATAATCAACAAGATAGGGTTTAAGGAAACTTCCATTTTCAAGTCCCACATCCTTGCATGGAACTCTTCTTCCACACAACAGCTGGTTTGACTTCATGGTCTTGCTACCTCCGAGCATGCAATTTCCTATATTTGTCCCTATTGACAGCAGCACACTTCTCTTCCAAGCAATCACTATCACTTTGCTGCTCCATACTCAGATTCTAGTGACTCTCCCTTGTTCCCTGCTGGATAAGCTTTCCAACACCTATCCACATGCTTCATTCTGACCTCGGGTGTGAAAGTCACACCACTTCTAGAATGATGGAAAAACATACAACTATATTTTGGTCAGGAATGTTAACTTCAGTCACCTAGGGTTTTCTTCCTTTTTAGTCCTAAAATTGCTAAGAAACCCAATGAGAAATTCACTGCAAAACCTACTGGAATACTAGCTAGAATTTGATGAAAATCCCACTTGGAAACAGTTGAAAGCTGTTTGAAAAATCAACTTGAAACCCCACTTTTTCTTTCTTCCCATCGGGTCTCTTTCCAACTAAGTTTCTGATGTTACGGCGGTCAAAAACTCTAATTTTCCCTGCGCTCATCGGCAATGCCAAGGATTGTGCATCAGTAGTCGAAAAATCTGAGCATCAGGTGGCTAGCTGTTTATACTTCCACAACGGCGGGTGGTAAACTATTTATGGATTCCACAGCTAAACAACTCATCGGTGGTCGAAAACTGATACCACTGAGCGTCAATGACCGGAACACTAATTGTCGAAATGATAGTCTGACTCACAGCCGCAACGACGAACTCATAAATGCTTAAATATTTCCAACATTTTGGCAATCAAATCACCTAATTCCCCCGCTGCTCATCGGCGGCCATACAACTAACTCTTCCACAAAATCGGTGGTCTATTCATCTATGATTCCGAAATTTATCGGCGATGCCAATATGTTGGTAATCGGATCCGCTAATCATTACCGCGTCGGTGGTCGGATCTTCTATCCATCGGGCGGCTAATTCACTAGGATTCCGCAACGTCGATTCACCAACTGTTAATCCCTTCCAATGTTCATCGACGACGTCATCAATTAATCTTCGGCGATGGCTGATGATTCCACGACTTAGAAAAATTTTCAAAATTTTCTCTCTAGCCTTCTTTTCCGGTTCATCAGCTCAACCATCTCTTTCACTGATTTGTTTAACTGTTTGTCAGCAAGGGCTTCCTTTATCTTTCGTCAACTCCATCAGCTCCATCTTCCCCTATTCGTTGCCGTTGAACTAACAACTATTTTTCGCCGCCGTAGTGAACTCGGAGCCACTGTTCACTGAACACCTTGGCATCGGCTACTGGAAGACTAATGCATCGGCAGAATAGTTGACTAAGCAGCCACAACGGCGGCTCGTCAACTTCAATCCTTTTCTGATCGGTGAACTGAAGCATAACTTGACTGGCATCGGCAGTCGAAACGTTCCTATCGGGATACTAGTGCTCTAGGCTTCCGCAACGGCGGGCACAGGAACCACTATCTTTTTCCAATGTCAGTCGGCAACTCGTACAATAAACATGTCCCAATGGTCGATGAAATCAACACTTAGAAAAATTTCAGAAATTTCTTCTCTATCTTCCACCGCATCAGCCACCAGATCAACTACCCGTCGGGTGGATAGTCCTTTAAGTAGCCGCAATGGCGGACGCATCATCTGCTAACCTCCACCGATGTTTCAGCGATCGCTTCATCTTAGTGGCGCCGATCGCCGATGATTTTTAACACTTAGGCAAATTTTTTGTGGATTTCTTGCTGCAGGTCCCTCGTCAGGTGGTATTTTGACTAAGTGGTCCGATACATTGATGGGACTTCAGACTAAGTCCTCCGATGCTCCGATGATCCCAATACTTAGAGGAATTTTCCAAAATTATCTTATCATGCACAGGTTTTCTTCTGTTTTTCTATTGGGCAGAAGGCAACCTGCCTTTGCTACTGACATTTAATGGCCCATTCAGGCCCATGTTGCAACCTTTAGCTCTGATACCATTCTGTCATGTCCCCGACCCTCTGACCGGCGAAGAGGATGCTGCTAACACCAAACATATGGGCAAATAGCCCCATGAACATGAACAGGCATATATAATGGTGAAATAAAAAGCTTAAGCATAATACATACTAAGATGCATAATCCTTCATGTACATGGCGGAAGAAAACATACATTCATTCAAGCATGCCACATGTTCATCATATTCATCAATCAATAAATATAAATGCAGATACGAAATAGTCAAGAATACTCATCTGATAAGAACTTGTCCCGCAACTAGTTACGTCACTGCAACGTTCCACCCAACCATAGGCCAGCGTGCTCATCAATCTCTCAGCAACACTGCCACCCTTGAGCTGGGCATGATTCCTCAAGGATTAAGGGTCAAAGCAGGCTTACACATACCCAAGGTACACAAATCATCCAAGCCCACACAATAGGGTTTATCAGGCCGTCAAGGAGCTAGGAAAGGCTAAATGCTAAGATGGTGACCTCAAACACCAGTTTTCTCAAGCATACCCAGCCTCTAATGGTACTCTCAACAGTCCAAAGACCAACCACTGCATACCGCAGTAAAGCAAACAGTTCACAGCTCCGTGAAGAAGATGAAGACCATAGGGTGACAACCCCAAACAAAAGGGTGAACATGGCTCAAGTCCACAAGACAACTCAGAGTTGTTCTTGGCCCTAGCATGGCCAAAACAACTCAGCAGCAACCCAGAAAGGAATTTGCACACACAGCAACCCAAAACCAGGGTAAATCAACAGCCCCAAACTCACAATGAAATGATGGCAACATTACGCAGTCCGCAATTGGGAAAGAAGCCAAACTCGCAGCATGGACAGAGGAAAACTTAGCCGATGAATGTGGAAATCAACAGCCAACCAACATCCACGAGCCCATAGCACACACAATCCCCAATGCAATTGCTGAAGAACTTACATAGGCAGAAAAGGGGAAAGAACAGACTCTCAACCTGTACGCAAGGGAAAGAAGACACAACCAAAGCAAAACGTGGAAGAAAACACAAACAGGAACGATGGGAAACAAAGATCCTCCCTCAACAATGAAACCATGGCACGCTAGGGTTTACATCTCGTTTTAGGTCGTATTTTGCATCTAGGTTTGCACCTAGTGTTGCATCCTGGTTTTTGTCCTTTTTTGCATCTATGTTTGAGCCCAATGTTGCACCCCGTGTTGCGCCTAGTTTTGTGCCCATGTTTGTATCTAATATTGCATCTAGTTTTGTGTCCAATTTTGTATCCAATCTTGCATTCAATATTACTTCTAGTTTTACATCCAATGTTTTGTCCCATCTTGCATCCAATATTGTGTCTCATCTTAAGTTTTTGTTTGCGCCAAGTGTTGCTTCCAGTTTTGCACCTGGTGTTACGCCTGGTTTTATGTCCATCGATACACCATATTTTGTGCTCAATTTAATGACCAATTTTACGTCTAGTTAGGAGTCCACTTATGCATCTATTGTTTTGTCTAGTTTTGGACCTAGTATTGCAGCTAGTTTTGAGTCATTAATTGTGTCTAGTGTTGAGTCTCTTTTTGAATCCAATTTTGCGTTTAGTGTGACATCCATTTTTGTGTCCACATTTGCACCTAACATAAGGTCGACTTTTGCATCCAATTTTGTGTTTGGTGTGATGTCCAATTTTACATCATCTTTTGCATTTAGTGTTGCGTCTAATATTATCCATATTGCACTACTACATTTTTTACCTTTAGAAATACATTGCAATATCATTAGGGCATGGAGGAATCGAACCACCAACTTCCTGCTTGTAAAGCAGGCGCTCTTCCAGTGAGCTAACACCCTTTAAGAATTAGGAAGAGGAACAATATTAACAACAAAATATCCTAAACAATTTTGCAATCTATTAAAGTGGTCTGCAAAAGGGTCTTAAACAACAACATAATGTATTGATGCATACCTAATAACCTAAACTTGATATGGACAAAGAATAATGGATGTGTTTAAGAAAAAGTTGTAGAATCCAATTGAGGATGTGTGTTTCTACATAAATGTTGTTATTCATTGATGATGTGATTTTGTTCAACAATAATATGGTAAGAGGAGAACTCATGAATGGTTACTAAAAAAAGATGCCTACTATGTGCATCATATATGATATAATGAATATTTTAACAATGAACACCAACAAAGACAATTTATATTATGTGCATTATTTATAATCTCAAAATTAGTAAGATGTCAATTGGGAAAAGCATCATACCGATTTCCACAATTGATAAGGCCACAAGGAGGTAGATGAAGTTGAGGGGTTTCTCATCTTACTGATGATTGTTCCATCAAGAGATTCCGAAGGGGCATTCCATCACTTCATCAAGTTATTAATTTAATTAGAAATAAATTAATATTAAAATTGATAATATTAATAATAAATAATATTAATTATTTTTATTGATATTAATAACATAAATATAATTAATATTAACATTTTCTAATTAATAATATTATTAATATTTAAAAATTAATAATGTTTAATATTAATAATATTTAAAAATATTATTTAATATTAATACAATCCTAAGTTCAAATTAATATTGAAATCAAATATAATAAAGACTTGAGTTTATTGTTTTTTTGTTTTTTTTATCTTTATGACCTAAGAGGCCCGCACTAATTTCTAGAAGGGTCCCCAGTATTTTTAAGGTTCATAACTGTGGTCCAAGATTTACTTAATTTCCATCTGTGATCTCTATAGCCTCCCAGACACGGCTCTTTGTGTAGTGGTCAATGCCAATAATAACCCTTGCATTCTCTATAACGAGATGGTGTTTAGAGGATTTTGAATGTTATGCTAGTGCCAATTTCTTTATCCTTTCATGAATGATGTCCACTTCCTTCAACCTTGTATGTACCAATCGACCTGTCTCGCCAATATAAACCTTTCCACAATCACATGGTATTGAGTACATACCTTTTGTTCTTTTTGGGTCCATTTGGTCTTTTCACATGGTCTAATGAACCAGAAGAGATCCATATATAAATTCCTTGTAAGGAGAAAAAGACAAAACATAAGAAATTGGTATGCGACTAGTAAGATAAATTTCTTGCAAGAAAAAGTGTATTTTCTTGCCATGATAGAACAACAACAAAAAGAAACAAAAGATTTTGGTATATGACAAGTAGCAAGATATAAAATCCTTGCAAGAAGAAACAGTGCATTAGGTAATGTACATCAGTACAATAGATATGATTCTGAAATGTTTTCACACACTAATTTCTGTTGTAAAGCATGCTTTCTGTTTTAATAGTTGAAAAGATATACAGGGAAAATATCAAAATCCAGAACTCAATCCATATATAAACGTTTCAATTATTGACAGAGAACATGATGAAATGTTTGCATTAGAGATCCAAAAACAACATTCTAGTGCAAATTTATTTTCAGCTTTAGAGTAATACAATTACTTAAGTGCACTCACAAACTTGGGTCAACCCTTCTACTTAATTATCCATCTCAACAACAATATAGTTCTCAGAAAACTGATCAAATGAGATAATATACTAAAGGTTCTTCTAAGGGTAGATATTTATAGTGGAGTTCAACAAAATCCTGGCAAACTATATATCACCTCCAGTCATGACTCCTGATGATGTCTCTGAGGTATAGTTTGTCTCCAATGTTGATTGCCATGTGGTTGCACATGTTTACTACGTAACAATAACTTGCTGAGAATTTGATCAAGCTCATATCATCCTTTGGTCATAAGGGAAAGAACACTAACACAATTGACCAGAATGTATTTGGTTGAATATGGAAGGGATTATACAAGAACCAACACTAATTGATTCTTAAAGTATTTAGCAGGAACCAAGATCTCATTAAGAAGCAAAAATTCATTTGTTAGTTGATTTCCTGGTCTCCCTTATAACACTGACATGAGTTTCAGAAGACTAGAGGAAATGTAGAACTTGAACTCCTAAATACAAAGGCAGCTTATGAGTGCCTTAAATTTCATAGAAAAAAACAAGAGAATGATAGCTATGGAAGAAGGCTGTCAGGACTAAGAATGGTACTAGAGAAGTAAGACAATAGCCTGTATTTAGGAAATTTTTTAAATATAGAGAATGTAGGTGAATAAAAACCCAAGAAATCCCAATTATGTCATCAAAAGTTGCTAGACTCATGGCCTAAATGGAGGGTACTCCACCAAAGTACCCCTGAACCTTTGGCCTCTACAGGTACGATATTCCAAGGAAAAGATAGAACAGAAGTTACCTTTCCATCTTCTGCAACAACTACTGGATCTGCACCTTGTGTAATAACAACTATCCTCTTGTGAGTTCCAATTGCCTTTGGTAGTGCTGACATCTTTAGAGCTATTTCTTCAGCATTATCAGTATAAAAAATATAAAATAGTTAGTAAACATCTCTATGACATTCATGTTTACAAATACAGTGGTTAGAAATTAAGATATCAAATAATTTACCTCCCACCCTTGCACCCGTGCAAAATTCCTTGCTTTAGTCTCATTTCGAAAACATAATCCATATACCTAAAACAAAATACCCAGATATAATGAACAAATTCAAACATTAGAATAATATATAACATAGGGAATTCAGACATCATAGAAGAAAAAAGCCAAATCAACTTGGCATGAAATTAGAAATGTTTTTCTATCTGTGCAATCATCTGCTATCTAGATATACAAAAAAAACAACACAAGGAAGTAATTCTTACAGAAAGACTTTCATCAATGCTTCAGAAAAAAAAATCGCAGATAAAAGGAGCTGCAAGATTCGTCATAAATATCTGCACAACATAAGATACAAGATTCATACAGGATATGAGACAACCCCTTTGGTATGGACATTGTTAATTTTCCAAACAACCAATAAAACAAAATAACCCTATGCTACCAGATACCAGGGTGATTGCAATACCTTTCCTTTCCGAGCTGCATGTTCAGCCACAAGTAGAATTGACTTAGGTGAGACTGTAAGGAAAAAGCTAGCAATATAAAAGAACTTGGCCTTCTCCACTGTACAACAAATAATAATTTTCCTTTAAAATGAGCACTAAGTCAAACCCAAACATAGAGAAAACAACTTAAACAGAGCAAGACCTTACAGTACATTACCTAAAGCCCATTTTTCCGGTAATTTCAAGTGTTCTGATTTGTAGCAATTTGCTGCTGACAAATTTGCAACCAATGACCTGCACATTACAAGGTTAAATTTTAAACAAGTGAAGAAAGCAACATCTAAAAAGAATAGGTGGATGAAGAGAATAGTATGGATAGGTCAAGAAACTCAGGTGTTGGGTGTCAGTGGCCAAAGAGCTAGTATTATACAATAACACTGCTAAGAGAAATTTTCAATCCTCACCTTTCACCCCCAACCACAAGAACACCACATGTACCAGTTGGTTTGTTTCATCCTCATAATATTACACATGCATGAAACGCAAAAAAACAGTTCCTCATATTAATGATATTTAGGAAAATAGATTACTCTTGTAAACATCAGCCAAATGAAAGTATAAAATAATGCAAATGAATAATACTAAAGATAACTGAACTTACATTGACTCCAGTAGCCTTTGAATTTTTCTTCATCTCTACCCCAAACTTATCCTTTCCATTGCACCCTATGTAGCTTGTTGCACCAGGAATTTGGAGCATCCACTATAAAATATAATCCATAGAAAACTACCTGATCAAAGACGAAGAGAACTAATAGCATTTGAATAAAAAGATAGAAACATGTTCATTTCAAGTGAAGAAAGAGATGATCACATGTGCAACCTTTATAGAGTTATGTGTGGCCCTTGCATTTCATAGAATGACAACAAAATAGGAAAGAGATATTAGTTACTTTGAAAGAACAACTAGTATTTCAAACCTACCTAACATCCACAATATCATTTTCCATGTTCAACATTTTGAGGTTCAGATACCATACCTCCTGCGATATACTCAACATTTTTGCTCTCAACAAGTTCTTGATACCTGTTTCAATCAAAAACATGGTAAATAAAATTTTAAGAAACATTCCACAACAATTCAAAAGAAAATAACTATATAAACTTAATCAAAAAATTATAAACAAGAACTTAAGCCCAGGTAGACCATATGCATGCAACCAAATAGCCAACAAACAGCCATTCATAACACTATACGTAGACAACAAACAGCCATCCGTAACATTGTACATGTATGCATTAGGTTCAATCAACATATTTTTGATAAATTCATGGGATTCATCCAAGCGTCCAGCATGACCAAGTAGATCAACCATACGGGCATAGTGCTTTGGGGTAGGCCTGATTTGATGATGATATCGAATCATGCAATATACGGATTTCCAACATTCATCCACAAGACCTGTATGGCTGCAGGAAGACAAAAGAGCTGTGAAGGTAATAACGGTTTGGTATAAATCCTGTCTCTTGCATCTTATCAATGAGTGCAATGGAATCACCACCATGTCCATGCATACCATACCCTGCAATCATTGCATTCCAAGCGGTTATACCCCCTTTAGATACTCTATCAAACACGAGACGAGCATTTTCAATAGACCCACATTTTGCATACATATAAATGAGTGCACTCTCAACAAAATCATTAAACCCTAACCCACTTCTAATATTGTAACCATGGATCTCTTTACCATGTCGCAGAGCTACCAAGTGGGAACACACCGGTAGAACAATAGAGATAGTGACAGAGTCTAGTATCATTCCTATAACTTGCATATGTTGAAACAATTTCAAGGCTATATCACTCTGCCCATCCTTAATATACCTTGAAATTAGTGTAGTCCATGAAACTACATTTTTTTTGTGAGATTCTGTCAAATACCCTGTGTGCATTCTCGATACCACCAAACCTCACATACATACCCAAAAGTGCATTCTGTACTTCTACTTTGGACTCAAACCCCATTCTCATAGCATAACAGTGGATCTCCTTACCCAGTTGCAAAGTTATCAAGTCCGAACAGGCAAGTAACATGCTCATAATTGTGACTGAATTCAGCTTCACAGCTGATGATATCTTATCATGGAAAAACCTCAGCCCCCTCTCTTGATGAACACCACTCTGCACCACTCTGCACGTAACCAGAAATCATGGCATTCATTCTATCAAACACTTGGCATGCATCCTCAATACACCCACACTTTGCATACATATCAACCAACCCATTCCCAACAAAAACATCAGAATCAAAACCAAATTCTCTATATGAAAGTGGATCTCATTACCTTGTATTAGAAATTCTAGACTAGCACATGCCTTCAAAACAGAAGGAAACGTGAAATGATCAGGCTTAAACCCTAAATATAGCATATGTTGATAAATTTCAATGGCCTCCTCATAATGACCATCCTTTGCACATACTCCGATCATTGTATTCCATGAAAAGACATTTATTTCAGGCATGACATCAAAAGAAAGACGAGCATCAGCCAGGCTTTCGCACTTAGCATACATATTAGCATGCCTGGTGCCCAGAAAAGAATTTGGGAAAATTCCATTCCTAATTATCAGAGAATGTATTTTCCTGCCCTTTTCCAGGGCTTTCAAGTTGGCACATGCTTGCAATAGATGAGCATAGATATCAGATTCAACTATAACACTCACTTCGCTAATCGCATTCAGAAGATCCAGATAAGCTTCCTTCAACTGGCACTCGAAACATAGAGAATATATGGCTGCTTCGGCGTTTTGGTCTTGTTTTGTTTTTTGAGTTTTTAGCTCGTATCTGAGAACTGGGAGTCATGATTCCATTGGATGAAAATTTATTTTCATGTGTGTGAATAGTGTCATCAAATTCAAGATCTATGAGTACCTGGTTCGGGCAGCTGATCTTGGAACTACTCTTGATTATGTCAATGTTGATGGCGATGTTGTTGTAACAATGTTGTTGGGTTGGAGGTGACACAATAAACATGGCTCTTGATTTTTTTATTGATGTGAATTTTTATATTGGCATCAAATTTGTCGATGTGTAAGTGGAGGTTATATTCTTGAATTGGAAATCTTTGCTGGAGGTTATATTCTTTAACTAAATATGATGAATAAGATAGATTATGTTCATAAACTATTGAACATTAGTCTTGGTCATTGCATTGTAGGTGTTGATTGCAGTTATCGTGGGGTTGAATTTCGGAGGGAATGGAATGACGAAGGGATATTCATCATTTATAGTGTTCTTGTTCTGCACTTATACCTTTGGCTTCAGATGGTCGTCGGGTCGTCTCGGTTGGTTGGTTCCCAACGAGATTTCCTCCCTTGAAATTCGGTCCGCAGGGCAAAGTATCAGTGTTGCGGTGAATTTGTTGGTCACTTTTGTGTTGGCACAGGTTTTCTTGTCTATGCCATTTGAGATATGGCATATTTCTCTTTTATGCTGCTTGGTCCATGATCATGAATGTATTCATCTATTTTCTCCTCCCGGAGACCAAGAATGTGCCTATTGAAGAGATGATGTGAGTGTGGACACAACACTGGTCTTGGAGCAAAATGAATTTGGATTATTTGAATTTGTTGTCCAATAATTTGGATACCTTCTAAGAAGTGTGTGAGCTAAGTGCGTTAACATGATTGCGAGTCTAGTGTGAAGTTGACTTCATCGGTGATGGCATTGACAAGGTAGAGTGCCTAGATGGGCGGCTTGAAATTTGTTTACTTCAGGTGACATTATAGCCTTCCCATTTGAATCCTCTACGAGATCTAACACCTCTTGATCCAAATATATGTTGAGTTTGGATTGAACTGCCTTATTTGTAATCCAATCTGCTACCTAGTTCACACTTCACTCATGAGTGAACCTTGCATTTTTTAAATCCATAGATAAGAAAAAAAAACCATCCAAACTATTGATTCGTGGTCCCACCATGAAGGGTTTCCCTTCCCAGTGAGATAATGGATAATTGGAGGTGAATTTCCTACGATTATAATACTTCTAGGCCTACAAAATTTTGCAAGCATCATTCCATTAATGAGGCCAACAATGTATGTATGTTGTTTGAACAAGATCATAAGAACGAGAGGTTCATCCTAAGAAACCTACCAGTATGTTTACATAGTTGATATCTAACTCTTGCTATATGTAGATTGTTTTTCATTGCTCGATCAAAATTGAGTTTAGTTCGATGGCTAACCAAAACACTTTGTTCGATACACATCAAGAAGTTGGAGAGTTTACAAACACGTTGAAACTAGGTATTGTATTTCTAGTTTTAAAGAAAGGCGTCATTATTTTGCTTGATTCAAATGCTAGGTTCATATTTCAAGGGAATTAGATTTATTTTGATTTAAAGTGGAATATAAATATTTTTCTAGGTTAAATAAGAGATTTAAGAAAACAAAGTAGGAATTTGTAGGGTTTTCGATAGATTTGTTGCGCAACTATTTTTTCCAATTGTACAACTATACTTACATATTGTAAGATTGTATGGACTGTACATAATTTGTATCACATATACAATTTTTTGGGGTGTTTTATCTATTTTCTTTGACGCCTCAGAAAGTGTCTCTATAATTTTTATTTTTAGGTTGAATTTATGGAGATTTGGGAAAATATGGCTTCCTTACACCACCTGGGTGATGATGTAGCACTTGACTAATTTGTTTCCAGTTGCTCGGTTGCATTTGGTACTTGTTTTAACATCCCTTGTGGGATCCTCCTTCCACATAGTTTGCATTTGGTGTGGTTGTGGTGAATTGGCATATGCATTTGATAACCCAGCATGCTCTTTGTGATGAATGTACAAGCATTATCAATGGGCATGGAGTCAAAGGCTGAGTATCGATAAGAATGATCAATGAATGGTAGTGGAATCATTTAGCTAGAATGTTGGCAGATATGAGAATTACAGTCCACTGACACAAAGCATTAGCTAGAATGAATTTTGTGTTAACTTTAGAGGAATGGGTGAAAACATTTGAACATGGATGAAATCAAAGCTTCCTATCAGAGGATGAATTGTGAATCATATATTTTCATTCAAATACTGTAGACAACATATATAATGGAAAACTTAGAAAGAAAACATTTACAAAGGAAAACACTAACCGAGAAATATTGGCACATGAATCTCTTCTTTGAAAAACTTTGTACTTCTACATAAATAGTTTTATTAAGCTCAGACAAACATTTCACTACAAATATTGTTTCTTTTTCTCAAACTCTGAACCCCCCGTACATTTCCAAACATGAAGAATATATACAAAATGTTCTTCGTAATGAACCCTAACTGTGTATTAGCAAAAAACTAGTTTTTTTCTCACAAATGCCCAAATTTATGGAATTATGTTTTGCTTCTCCTCCCTATGAAACTTCATAGGTTTTAATCTATATTTTAATTTGTATAATGTATAATTAAATAATATGTGTATATATTTAATTATTTTAAATCACATAACATATGAACTATAGTAACATATTTATATTAATTATATATTATTATTATATTTACATATTTTACCATTATTAAGGTGAAAGAAGTTTATATATCATAAGGGTGTTTATAAAATATTTACCTATTTTATAAATTCTATTAAGTATTATATTTATATTTCTTATAAGTATAGTATGGATGGACTATGAATGTATGTATTTTAACATAATTCCCTAAAATGAAGGATGTTTTGTTGGGAGAAAGAAAATGGGAACAATTTCAATATTATGTTTCCCTTGTGGTTTGAATTTTGTACTTTGGTGGGGTGTTTTAGAATAATCTCACTTGTTATGCATGCTTTAATTGGTAAACATACCCCATATGCTTTAAATGATGACGATGATGAACTAGATGACAATGATAGTGATGATGTTTTTGATGATGATGATGATGGAAATGATGATGATGATGATGATTGTCGTCATCTTTGTCATTGCCATCATGATTATCACAATAGTCATCATCATCGGCATAATCATCATCCATATCATCATCATCGCCATTGTCCTTGAGATCATCATCATCATGATTATTGGCATTTTCATCAATTATTCATCATTACCTTTGGAATAAGAAATAACATCTACCCAAAATATGTGATTAGTGGAAAAGGGACATGGAGGACACACACGATTTATGCATGACAAATAACAACTTATTTTTTAAGATGATTAACATCATCATTCTCATTGTATTCATCATCATTGTCATTGTCATCATCACCATCATCATCATTCATTTCATTGCCATCATAATCATCCGTGATTTTGTCATTGCCATTATCCTCCTCCTCCTCCTCATCATCATCATTATCCTCATTATCAAGAACATTATCATCACCATCATAACCATCCTCAATATCATAATCATTATCCTCATTTTCATCTTCAACATCTGGGTGTAAAATTGGATGTAAAAGTGAATAAAAACATGGATGCAAAAAAGGATGCAAACATGGATGCAACAAAAGTAGGCGCAAAAGTGGGCGCATAATGGGGTGCAACAAAAATGGATGCAAAAGGTGATGCAAAAGTGGATGCAACAAAAGTAGGCGCAAAAGTGGGCGCATAATGGGGTGCAACAAAAATGGATGCAAAAGGTGATGCAAAAGTGGATGCAAAAAATGATGCAATCAAGGAAGCAAAACATGAAGAAAAAAGTGGCGCAAAAGTGGATACAACCATGGATGTAAAATTGGATACAAAATTGGATGCGAAAGTGGATGCAACAAAAGTAGATGCAAAAGTAGTCGTAACACCCAATGCAAAACCCGATGCAAAAGTGGATGCAAAAATGGATGCATAAAGGGATTCAATAACTGATGTAAAATTGGATGCAAAAAAAGATGCAAACGTGGATGCAAAAGTTGATGCAAAAGTGGGTGTAAAAGTAAGCGCAAAAATGGGTGTGAATTGAGACGCGACAAAAGTGGATACAAAAGTGGATGCAATAGTAGATGCAAAAAAAGATGTAAACATGGATGCAAAATAGGATGCAAAAAGGGATGAAAATGTGGGTGCAAAAGTGGACGAAAAAATGGATGCAAAAGCAGATGCTAAAATGGCTAAAACAAAACAAGATGCAAAACTAGACTCAAAACAGGATGTAAACTTTGATGCAAAACTTGGTGCATAGAGGGATGCAAAAAAAGAAGCAGAAGTGGATGCAAAAGTGGATGAAAAAAAGGGCGTAAAATTTGAGACAAACATGGGCGTAAAAGGGGGCGCAACAAGAGTAGATGTACAAACTAGATGCAAAATTAGGTGCAAAACCAGGCTCAAAACCTGATGCAAAACCTGGCGCATAACCAGGTGCAAAACCCGGTGCAAATTACGCCGCAATTTGCACCAGATTTAGAGAAAGGACGCAAAAAATGCCTAAAATAGCACCAACCCATGAAATTGCGCCATTTTGTCCATAAATTGAAGAAAAATACACTGAAAGATGGTATAGATGCAAAAAATGATGCAAAAAGAGACGCTAAATCTAGTTTTTGTTGTAGTGTAACCAGCAATACTGGAGAAAAATGGTCCTTTCTCAACAAGGAACCCCAGCACATTTTCACCATCGGCAAGGGTGGATTAAACACCGACCCTCAGTGTGAACAGGAGGGAAACAATGCACAGAGAAAAACCACCATAAAAAGGAAAACACAGTCAATCCAGACGTGGAGGAGACTGCGGCCCGAGAATCAATGAGGAAAACACAGCAGTCTACAAATCACGATCCACCATGAAGGATGGAAACAATACACAGTCCAATAATGCCAAAGGAATACCGGTTCTCTGCGTGAATGGAAGGAACACAGCCACAGACCGGAAAATGGCGTGAGAGAGAGAAGGTGAACCCCCAAACAAGAAAGCGCAACCCTTCTTAACTCAACTTTGCGTGAGGAAGATGAACCGCCCCCCTGTGTGTCCTCACGTGAGAGTGAACCCAACAACCAAGAGAGTGGCGTGGTGATGGTTCCCTTACCCACGTGAAGGTGGAGAGAGGACTGGTGGAGTGAGTGTGTGGCAAAGACTGACAGTCCTGCCACCCTCCACTTCTAGCAATAACTACCTCAACAACTTAGTAGAACATTAAAATGGTGGTTGGATGAGACAAGGGAAGGTGAGAAAAACAAACAGGGTGATGACACGTGGATTTTCCCCATGGGGTCCAGGTTTAGCAATTCCCCCTACCCTTGGGAATCATGCCCTTTTCATTTAACGTTGCACCGTCGTAGCTGGCTATAGGTTTAATTAAATTGATGTGTGTATTTACATGATGCCAACATTATAATGTGTTGGATAGCACGATATACCATCGGCAATTATCCCTCTTGCTGAAACATACACAACCAAATCGATGGTGGGGCTTTTGCCTTTAGCTCCACACCACGATTAATTACAAAGTATACATCATGTATCTTTTAATGCAAATGGGGTCAAAACTGGGACATTACAATCCCCTCCCCCTCAGAATAACATTGTCCTTAGTGTTCCAATACACATACAATTTGCACATCAAGATTTCAAAATTTTGCAGACCTGTCCCATGTTCAACTATTTACTTTGAATGTTCAGGGCCAAGCCCCTCGGATTCCCAGAACTTCTCTTGCTGGTTCTCATCTCTTGGCTTATCCCGAAGCCTAGGAACTTTGTGGCTGCTACCCTCTTTATGTTCCCTCGTTGGACAGTACCGGCATAAATGATGTCCTCCGCATTCCCATCATTTCACTGGCTGCTTCATCTTTACTTGCTTAATTTATTTTGAGCCTTCATGCATGGACCGCTTCTTAATGGATCACTTGGACGAATGTCCCATCATTAATCCACCTTCCTTTCCTTTGCCAATTTCTCCCAGAAGGATTTTCACCTCCCTTTGCAAACCAATAGAGTCTTGCAAAATCTGGTGGTTCATTTCATTCTACCTTTTATGTATCTTGAACATCTCTCCAAGATTCTCTTGGGTCCTAGAAATCATTTGAAGGAGACTTCCAGCAAATTCCAACAACTTTTGGTCTGCTTCCATGATCAATGTGCACCACTGGATTTCACCTTTCTCACCTGTGAAATGCATTATTGAAATTCTGTTAGACCAAGCATAATATAGGCATTAATATCAGTCAATTAATTGCCCAATTGGCATGACAGTCCAAGTCTTATCAAGGAGACTTTCATATTTTCATGCCTTCCCAACAGGCACAAGAGAGTGGCGTGGTGATGGTTCCCTTACCCACGTGAAGGTGGAGAGAGGACTGGTGGAGTGAGCATGTGGCAAAGACTGACAGTCCTGCCACCCTCCACTTCCAGTAATAACTACCTCAACAACTCAACAGAACATTAAAATGGTGGTTGGATGAGACAAGGGAAGGTGATAAAAACAAATAGGGTGATGACACGTGGCTTTTCCCCATGGGGTCTAGGTTTAGCAATCCCCCCTTACCCTTGGGAATCATGCCCTTCTCATTTAACGTTGCACCATCGTAGCTGGATGTAGGTTTAATTAAATTTATGTGCGTATTTACATGATGCCAACATTATAATGTGCCGGATAGTACTACATACCATCGAAAACAATCCCTCTTGCCGAAACATACACAACCAAATCGATGGTGGGGATTTTGCCTTTAGCTCCACACCATGATTAATTACAAAGTATACATCATGTATCTTTTAATGCAAATGGGGTCAAAACCGGGACATTACAACAATGACAAGAACATTCTCAAAAAATTCAAACTAAAAAGCATCTCTGGTCAAAAACAGGGGTGTATACAGACTCCAGAAGCATCCAAGAAGACTCAACAATTATCCAAACTCACCCAGCAACACTTAATATTCCCCAAAAAGGAAAAACTCATGGCATATGCGACTGTGTGCAGAAAACCCGCGTATATACGTGGATATCCCAGTAAAAACTGCGTGTACATGCGACTGTGAAGCCAAAACTCGTGTACAGGAAGAAAAAGAGATAAAAAAGAAGGTAAATAGACAAGATGAGACAAAATTTACTCCTATCAGACACTACTAGGAAAACATGCCCCCAGAATCGACTCAGAAATAGAGAAATCAGAGAAATTCAAGAACATTGAATGCCGATAAAACCCCCAAAGGAAATGACTAGGAACTCCCCAGTACGGTCGCCAATTCTGTTATGGAGAAAAATTCTTATGGATTGGGGTACCACAATAGACAGAGTAACCACAGAAATCAATCCTTTCCCATATGAAAGAGAAACCAAATATCTAACACTAAAGGATCTCGAAACATACCTTATTCTGGATGGTTGATGTAGATCCCCATTGAGCTTTTCCACTCTCACTTGTATTAGCAATTTACTCTCTCAACATTCAGCAAACAAGATAAGCATGCTATATAATGGTGTTATACCTACGCTAGCATATATAATCAATAACATATAAGCATTTAAAAGAATCCATGGATTCAATACTCATTTAAATACACATTATTGGACAGGAAAATATATTTCTATTANCGTCTGGGAATCAGAGAAACTGAGTCCTCCACCTGGGCCTCCACCACTTCAATCCTCCATCTCTCGATAGAAAGCTCACAAATAAACACAAGCTTGGGAAGAACACAAATTTCTCCAAGGAACAAAGGGATGCAGACTCAAGTATAAGCTCCGACAACAATGGACTATAGTTTTCTTACTCTTCAATTCCTGTCCTTTCAATGTATCCAAAGGGTTCCTTATATAGTGCTTCAATGGGGTAATGGAAGGTCAAATCTGAGCGATGTCAAGGCATATGGAAGGCCAAGAGACAAGTGACTCGGATCCACATCAAGGAGAACTCCAAAACTATTTGTCCTTTTGGACACATCCCGATGTACACGGGTTTGAGGGTCATATCCGTGTATATATGCGAGAAAGGGATTAAAAGTCGCGTATAGAAAATAATGCATGTTTTTAGGGATGATCTTGGAAACATAAAAGGTACAAAAATGGTCCATGGGGTCCAAAGAGTCTGCAGAGGGACAAGGAAGGCCATAAAGGTGTAATCCACCATGTGTGGTAAAATCAATTGTAACACTAAGCTAGCGTCAAAGCTCAATTTACGTCTCATTTGTGATCCAGGCTCTAATAACTATTTTGAAGGGGAGTACCTGAAGGGGAAAGGTAGATCGAGGAAGGTGAATGGTAATTATTAGCTAGTGGATGTTAATTATATCGTACATATCCTAATTGCATATTCAATTTATTGCATCAGTTAAGAGCATATATTTTGTTCAGAAAATTTAAATATGTCTTGAATTTTAATGTTTATTGTCATCATGCAGTTGGTCGAGAGTGAGATGCAATTCATTTATACATCGCAAACAATCTTGACTAGATGAAGGTATGGATTGAACGATGCGAATAATTGGGTCATGGAATATCATGGGAAGGTGTGGCTCCATTGGTAAAAGCAGCACATCGCAATGGAGATACAAATCTTACAGAAAGGGAAATCGATCTATCATATGGTTTATAAGATAAGCAGGAAAGCATAGTAATCAATCACTCTAAATCTGTTATTTTGCAAATTACATTTTGATGTACATGTTGTTATTTTCCATGTATGGCTACATAAACATGCAGTTAATCATAAATATTGAATCATTATGTAATCTTTTCGTGTATTGATTGTTGTAGGTAAACCACCATAAGGATATGGTATACAATGGTTGTATATATCGCATGAAATAATTGGATGAAACAAAGAAACAATAGATTGTGGGATATCTACAGTATTTGAGGTGACCAATGTTTCATCTAGAAGTGACAAACATCCAGAACTCTCAAAAAATTGATACTATGGGTATTTGGAAGATATTATACAGTCTGACTTCAAATCCTTCAAGGTAGTTATGTTTGTTTTCAAATGGTATAGGTTACGATTGAATCAATGTGATCCATATGGTTTTACCATGATAATGGTTTTACCATGGAAAATGCAAGGTTGTTTGGGCCAGGAGTGGTTCCCTATGTTCATCCAAGCCAATGTGAATAGGTATTTTACTCGGAGGTTCTAGGTAAAGCGAGCTAGTCATTTGTTGTGAGACACGATCCAAGGGGAATTCCAGTAAAGTATCACCTAGACGAAGGTAATGAAGAGGGTACTCTAGAAGAAGAAGACGATGATGAGTTAGATGATCGTGATGATCCAGCAGAAGATGTCCAAGAATTAGCTAAATCAGATGATGTAGCAGACAATTCCCATGAAGATTATATCGACGATGACATGATGAACATAACTGACTTAGATGACGATGATGATATGGCCAATCCCTACAATGTTGGCTCTGGATCTGATGATACAGATGATGATTTGGATGAAGAAGATGATTAAATCTATTGAAAGGTAAATATTTAATTAGACCTATTATTTTATCTTTTTTTTTAAATAGTTACTAACCTTAATGAGATCATATATTTACAGATAGGGGAACAGACAAGGTTAAAATAATTTTCATCATTTTCAACATCATCAACATCATTGTCATCATCATCATCATCATCATCATCATGTTCATCATCAACGTCTTCATCATCATCATCATCATCATCATCATCGTCGTCGTCATCTTTATCATCGTCTTCATCATCATCTTCATCTTCATCATCATCAATTTCATCATCGTCATCATAGTCATCATGTCATTGTCATCATCATGATCATCTTCATCAGCTTCGACATCATCATCATCTTCATCATCATCATCATCATCATCATCATGTTCATCATCAGTGTCATCATCATCATGTTCATCATCAGTGTCATCATCATCATCATCATCACGATCATCATTATCATCGTGATCATCATCATCATCATCATCACAATCATCATCATCATCATCATCATCATCATATTTATCATCGTCGACATCATCATCATCATCATCGTCGTCGTCATCGTCATCATTATCGTCATATTGATCATCGTCATCATCATCATCATCATCGTCGTCGTCGTCGACATCATCATCATCATCATCTTCATCATCATCATCATCTTCATCATCGTCGACATCATCATCATCTTCATCTTCATCATCATCATCATCGTCGTCATCATCGTCGACTTCATCATCATCTTCGTCTTCATCATGATCATAATCTTCATCATCATCATCGTCGTCGTCATCACCATCATCATCATCATCATCACCATCAATGTCATCGTCTTCATTGTCGTCACCATCACCATCATCATCGTTGTCATCATCATCATCATCATCATCATCATCGCCATCTTCATCATGATCATCGTCATCATCATCGCTATCTTCATCAAGATCATCGTCATCATCATCATCATCTTCATCGCCATCATCATCATCGTCGTCATCATCATCATCATCATCATCATCAACATCATCATCATCATCATATTCATCATCATCATCTTCATCTTCATTTTCATCTTCATCATCATCTTCGTCATCAACATCATCATCATCTTCATCTTCATCATCATCATCTTCATCATCGTCAACATCATCATCTTCATCATCATCATCATCATCATCATCATCGTCATCACCATCAATGTCAATGTCTTCATTGTTATCACCACCATCATCGTCATCTTCATCATCATCATCTTCATCATTGTCATCATCATCATCATCATCATCATCATCATCAACATCTTCATCATCGTTGACATCGTCATCATCTTCATCTGCATCATCATCATCATCATCATCATGTCATGTTCATCATCAGCGTCATCATCATCATAAGACATAAGACTCCTAGCAAGAAATTGAATCATTTTCGATGCTTAGTAGCATAGGGTTTTAAATGGATCTATGTTGGTCCTATAGCATTTACAATCTAGAGTGTCTTTAATAACCTTCTGGATTCCACAATATAGGAATTTTGTTACAACCATAGATTTCAACTTTTTAATATTTTTGCAAAGTTCACACAAAAAATATAGTAGAAAAAGGAATTATGGACACGCACTTGTAAAAGGATTTCATACTAAAGTAATATTTCAAAATACTTACACCTTATACAAAATGAATATGTAATAGTAGAATGAATTGTAAACTTCAAAGAGTGTTAAAAACTATAAATTAATTTTTAATTTTTTATGATTACGCTAATAGCATAATGAAATATAAACTTTAAAGACTAGTACAAATGATAAATTATGACTTCATAGTTTTCTCATGTCAAAGATGATTTGAAAATATTTTCACTGAAATTATGTATGATAATTAAGACCTCAACATATGTTATATGTCTCCCTTAAAATGATTGAGGATACATGTATGGGCGTATATAACTAGCTCCATATTTGTCCACAAACTATCAAATCACATTATAATTTTTTGATAAATTGTTTGTTTTTCATACATATGTTTCCAAGTATAGTAGTGCCACTATGAAATTTAAAAAAAACCTTGAAAGGATTAAAAACCTTCCCATTTTTGTTTCTCAACTAGTTATAATGTGGATCCCAAAATTATGTTTGTAAATTGTTTTTGATATTTTCCTTACATTTAAAAGTTGATCATTCTCTTTACCAACCAATTTTTGCACAGCCTTGTTAAAAACCTTCACATTTTTGTTTGTCAACTAGTTATAACGTGAATCTCAAAATTATGTTTGTAAATTTGTTCTATATTTTTTTTTTACATTTAAAGGTTGATCATTCTCTTTCCAACCAAATTTTTCACATCTTCTTTCTCCTCGATAACTAGTATTTTCTTTACATTTAAAGCTTGATCATTCACTTTCCTAACCAATTTTTGTACAACTTCTTTCTCCTCAATAACTAGTTGTTGTGTAACGGAACACGGTATGAATAAAGCTTCTTTCTCACCAATAACAAGTTGTTGTGTAATGGAACAAGTTTTGAATAAAGTATTGCTTAGAGTATTGTAAACTTTTCTACAAACAAAATGATGCTTCAACTAAATCCATAGCTTATCCTAATGTCAATGATGGTTCTTTCATCTTCCACCATAGATTGTAGCCATATAATATACATGAAAAATATTATAGAATAATGTAACCATGTGTTCCAAAGGTTTTTTAATATGGATTTTATTTCCCCCCTACAAGTTTTGGTATTGTCATTGATAATATGGATTGCATGATTTTCTGCAACTTTTTTCCATTATAAATGTAGCCATATGATAAAAGTAGCCATATTATAAATTGGGGTTTTTCCATATGATAGGAAATGTATGATAAATTAGGGTTTTGATTTGGGGATAACTGTGATGGGTTTTATTGTTGGTTCGCATACCATTCCAAAATCACAGGTGACAGGATAACACTCCTTCGCTCTCATTAGATCTCGTAGAGGTCACAAAGTTTGCATAAGAGATGGTGGTCGCAGAGGTCACTACAGAGGTCGCAGAGGTCGCTATGGAGGACGTAGAGGTCACAGATGTCGCAACGAAGGTCACAGAGGAGGTCAAGTAGTTGAAAACAGAGGCCGAGGAGGAAAAGGAGTCATAGAGGAAGTCAAGGAGGTCATCGAGGAGGTTGAGAATCCACAAAGGACACGATGCCTCCAAAATTGGTCAGTACCCACACTTACTTCACCTGAAAATTTACTAGTTTGACATTATGTGCTACATATTTTGGTTGGACACCATTTTTGTGTGAAATGAGCCTATGATTCTTCACGAATCCACACATCCCAGCAAGAGCACTGAACCATGTTCCCCTACCATCAATAATGCTAAAACTAACCCTGAAACTTATCCAATATACACGACTACCAGCAAACCATCTAAAGAGAGCACTTATACCATATATACTTCTAAAGGTAGAATGGATACACAAACCACCCTACACACCTATAAAAAAAACTGTGGGTAGTAGGCCCAATTATTGAAACACTTTTCTTTCGTTGTAGGAGCCATTAAGAGATGACTGGAACACTTAGGAGACTGCCCTCGTTAAGGATGAGGAACTACATTTTTAAATCATGATAGATATGAGATCAATGATTAGTCACGGTCTTCCCTTCCCATAGGTGTATAATCTAAGACTACATACAGAGGATACCTATAAGATGATGTTTCAAAACTCCTTACCTCGATTAATAGTTGTGCCTAGTAAAGGTGCAATCAACATTTATATTGATATTAACAATCTACTACAACCTTCTATTGCCAACCCACGTCTTGCTGACAAGAATGATGCAAATTGATTTTATTCCCCACATCGTCATAGGGTTACATTAAGCCACTAGGGCGTTCAATGGCATGTCATGTGCAATATTCCATCACAGCCTTCAAGATTGTCACCGAATGGACCATTGCCAACTCCATCATCAATCCAATATGTGTGTGGGTGCCTTAACCACATCAAGTACAAGTAATGGGCTTCATGATCTTAATAAGGGCATCAAGGTCATCATCAATGGTTCCAAGTCTTTATTAAGTCATTAAATACCTTTAATCCATCAAATGTGGGTCCAAGGGCTTCTTCATCAAGCAAGAGGAATCATGGGATTCTTCAACCACCTTAGCCACCCAAGGGGATCTCTATGGGTCAAGATACGTCATGACATCATTTGTGGGGTTTCCAGACCTTATCCTAGGGCACCATGACACCATCAGAGCATGAATGACCAAAGAATGGGTCATTAATGCTTCTACAACCCATCTATGGAATCACCATCGTCCATAAGAGCTTCAACATCATCTCTAGGGTCTTTAGCACCATCAATAGGGTCTTCAACATATTCAACAAGGTGGTGGATTCAAGATTGAACCTTATGGGTACAAGGAACTTGTTAATTGGGTACAAGGTGATTCAATGAACAAACCCACTATATAAGGGGTCCAAGGCACTGCAAGTGGGACTTGGTGGCATCAATGACAACTTGTGGGCCCATTGCAAGTCCATGTTGGAATCAATTACAATCTCATCAAAAATAAGAATTATGGTTTCTTAATTAAAAAAATATTTGAACTCCTTTAAAAATGTAGGTGACTTATGTCCAGTTTTCTTTCTCTAAGTTAGAGGAAATTACTATCTCCATTTACAATATCTCTACTCAGTTTATCTTAGCTTGATTGAATCTAATCACTCAGGTAGCATCATCTTAGGATGTTCATTTTAAGTTATTGATGTTCCCTACACCTTTTCTCTATGTTACCTTCCATTGATCTATATATCTGAAAAGAAGATTATGTACTTTTGTAACATCTTCTAATTAGGTTTGCTCTATTGGGACGTTGAAAATTTTGAAAGTGAATAGGTTTTTATGATTTTGTTGACTCTTATTATAAAAAATAAGGTATATCATCAACCATTTATAAACCAAATCAAGGTTATAACCTCCATGATTTTTAGACCTCAAGTAACCTGACTTGTGGCATCATTTAAGGAGAGGAGCACTATGCATTTGAGGCTCTTTGTGCACACATATCTAGGTCACACCACTCCAAGAAGCCTTACAATTCATCTAAGAAAGAGTGCTCATGTTAGGAGAGGACAAGTGGCATGTTGGTGAATATGTCAAGCACATTTGAACTCTTCAAGGCTAACATCCTAAGGTTCTGGCCTCATTTTATTGATTTTTGTGTTGGTGGTAATTGGATGGAAACCTACAAAAGAATATCATATCCTCATTTTCAATGTGTTTCTTCCATTGTGGAGAAATGTCCTAGGCCATTGGGTTTAATGCTAAAGATATATTTGCAGATTTGGAGCTAGATTTTGGGATATTCAAGTTTATCATTTTGCATTATAAGGCTATTGTCATGTACTATTTTTTTCTTTTCCTACCTGAAAAATAATTCTTCTAATATAGTGTTTATTATACATCATAGGAGGGTTGTGAAGAGTGATCTGTTTGTCCTCTTAAGAATTGATAATATCAAGTTTGAATTGTGCAATCAATGGACTAATTATTCAATGGAATATTGTCTCTTTATTGGATATATTCAACTTTAATGTTATAATTTGAGGCACATATATAATGGAGTTGCTGTAGTATATTTTTGAGCTTTGGACATTGGATGTAAGTGTAAATTGTAGACCTATTATGGCTAAGCCATAAAAATATTGTAGAAAAAGCTTGACATGCTAATCAGGGATTTTGGCTCAAGTGAAAGATACAGTTTTTCTAAGCCTATGAACGACGAGTCCAACAATCAGCACCATTGACATTGGGTTACACAAAAGGCTTGGTTCTTTTGATTCAATACCATTCCCATATTCTCATACATGATAGAATCCAAGGAAATAGCTACTATCCTGCCAATCCCACCTTCATAAAAAGTGTTGTCTACCGAATTCCTACTCTCCATGTGATGTTTAATGAGGTTGGCACCACTATCAAAACTCTAGGTCCTTCTTAGATGGACTCAAACCCTAGCACTTCAATTATCCTCTAGGTTTTGTCTTTCAAAAACCCCAACCCTTCAAGTATCTTCTAGGTTTTGTCTTTCATAGACCCTAGCACCTTCCTTCCTTACATAAGGACAATTATAAAGACTCCAGGAAAGGTTTTCTTCAAGTTACAATTGATCCAATCAAATCTCACATGATTCTACATCAATACTAGAACTAACTTACAATCTCCTTAGGGCTCAAGTCCCAACATATTACAGATCGAAATTTACTTATTAACAACATAATTGTTACAACCACAAATCTACCCTCTTAGCTTCTATATACTTGTCAAATCACTCAAAAAAATTAGCTAACTGTTTATGATAAACCAACATACCAAACAACCCTAGAAAATACTCATTCACCATGAGAATATACTTTGAAAACCAGATCTTCAAGTACACAATCTGGACAAGCTTGTACACTTGACATATACATAAAAATGAAGTCACAATAGAATTTCAACCCAAAATCCGACACCTTGCATGTCTGAAATTCGACACTTCTCTGTCGCATTTTCGACACATACACTTTGTTTTTCCATCGGTGGCATAACGTCGAATCTTCAACATCCTACCAATGTGGGTCGAAGATCCGACACACCATGGTGTCACATAATCGACCATTTTCTCTTCCAAAGTGTCAATCAAAACTTGCATAAACCATCAAAAATCTGACGCCCTTCGACACTTGAAGCGTCGGCCTTCCGACAGATAGAAGTGTCGAAGGAATGGCGACACTGTCGGTATTTTTATCCAAACAGTTTCAGAAATCCGATGCCATCCGACACTTGAAGCGTCGGCCATCCAAAACTTGAAGAGTCGGCCTTCCGACAGGAAAAGTGTCGGAGGCATGGCAACTCCGTCGGATATTCGACTCGGTCGGACACTTGGAGCGTCAATCGTTCGACAGTCTGAAGCATCAGATTCATGAAACTGTCGTCAGGTGGTTTCAACGAAGCATCGGAAAAGCAACGCCTGTTGGTAGATTTAACAAAAAAAAATTGAAAGATTTCACTTACTTATAGCGATTTGATAACAAATGTGGGCCGGGGAGTTGGTGGCTTACAGAGGAACTTCCTCTAGATGGCAAGTCCAGATTGGATGTTCATTGATGTTTTTACTTGTCTTTGCTTCCAAAAGGAATCATTGTGTGTGTTGGTGTCTATCTTCTATCAAAGACAACAATTTACCTTCCCAAAGCTAAATCACTATGTATCCTTGCTCAACTACCTTTCAAAGACAGCGATTCCCTCTGCCGTTACTTAGACAACAAAATAGTGACAAGTGGATCCCTTGGAGAGGCTAGGAATGCAGGAAAAACATTGATCTCCCTTATAACCCAATTTATCCAAATTTATCATGCATTTCCCTTTGTAATTTATTATATAGGCTTTCCATTTTTATGCTTTGTGTTGTTGTGTTTTCTACAGGCTGGGAGCATGAGTTTATAGCATCCAATCCTTTTGCAGCTAGTGAATCCCTTTATTTTCCTGGAGAGATGGAAACAGAGCTTTTATGAAAGATTTATTTATAAGAAGAAAAATGATCAGTCAGTCAATGCCTTTGATGCAGTGAATGGAGTCTATGAAGGCTTTGGATGCTAAAACAAATAGATATTGAAGTCGAGATATCTCACGGTCTAATAATAAAGTATTTGCCGGAAGAAGAGAAACTCTATAAGGCTTCGCAGTTGCTTTTTACTACAAGCAAACATAATGTTCTATTATAACCAGCATCGGTGGTTAAGTATTAAGCACAACGATTACCATCTATCTACTTTGTATTAGCTATTATGCACGGGGCAAGGAATGCCTTATTGTCTATGACTTCGTACAAAGAGGCAATCTTTAAGAGGGCCTTCATACTGAAGAGCATAAACCAATGATTCCATATAAAGACTGGTTTACAATGGCTGTGGAGTTGCAGGAGCATTAGATTGGCCCACTTTTGACAAGCAAAATGAAGCCCATGAAAAAGTTGATCACAAAAATAAATTGTATTTTTTTTCAAAGTTTTTGCTTAAAATTCCTACTCTAGCTTTGTTAATGCATTCTAATGATATAGGATTGCCTAAGGATTCACAGGGGAAACTTATCAAATATATTACTATTTCTTCTTTGGATTTATGCTAAAATGATGGGTGAATTCTAGGGTTTCATGCACATGCAAGATTGATGCTAGCATTGTTGGAAGAACACAAGCACAAGGAGGATCTAGGGTTTTCTTGGTTGCTCCATTGGTAAAGTTTGGTGAAATTATGCTTCTATGGATTGAATGGTGGTTGTAATGTGCGTTTTCTCTAAATTAGGGCTTTTTACCAGCTTTTGTCAACTTTTACATGTTATTAAACATCCTCTTGAAGGATTTTTCTCTTGTTTGTCCTTAGATCTATGAATTTTTCCCTAATTAGGATCCTCCAACAAAGCCTAGAGGTAAATATAGTAGTATTTCATGTGTAAATATATGCATTTGCGTGATTAGTGTATTGTTAGATTAGATCTGCGTTTTTATAAACTAGAAAACCTTAGAAATTTATAAAATTCAATAATCCAAAAATAACAACAATTTTCAAATTATAAGCCATACTCAAATTTTGGTCTGCCTATTTAGCCCTAGATCCTCGAGTGCGTCACCTATCTTCTTATCTACATCTACGAACTTGGGAAGCAAACTAAAAAACCAGTCAAAAGTCAGAGTTAGGGTTTCATATTTGACATGTTTTAGGGGTTGGGATAATTTGGCATTGATAAAAGGTTACTTTATGCCTTACAACGACCCCATTTAATTGTTTATTAGGGAAATTTAGGGACTCTTTCCTTACTGATTAGCGTTACTATCGTTTCTAGCCCTAAAACCTATCAAAAATACCTGCAAAATCAACCAAGTTAGGGTCATATTTGAGTTATGGGGAAATCTCAACAATATAATGGAATTCCGCCTTCCAAAAGCATTCTTTTCAGGCTAAGGAGTCACGACATAGATCTGATACCTAGAGCAGTCCTACCAAACAAGGCCGCTTATAGGATGACCCCAAAAAATGAGGAAATTAGAAATCAGGTTCAGAAATTGTTAGATAAGGGCATGATTAAAGAGAGTTTAAGTCCATGCGTTGTCCCAACAGTGTTAAGTCCAAAGAAGGATGGGGAATGGAGGATGTGCACCGACTCTAGGGCCATCAATAAAATTGCCATCAGGCATAGGTTTCCTTTGCACACGATAGATGATTTAATGGACTATTTGAGTGGATCAAAATACTTCACCAAGGTTGATTTAAAGAGTGGTTATCATCATATTAGGATTCGGGAAGTTAATGGGTGGAAAACAACTTTCAAAACCAATGATGGGTTGTATGAGTGGTTGGTCATGTCATTTGGGTTAACCAATGGCTTAAGCAATTTCATGAGGCTCATGAATGAAGTGCTTAAAGATTTCATAGGGAAATTTGTCATAGTTTCCTTGGATGGCATCTTAATATTTAGCCATACAAAAGAGGAGAATTTGAGGCACCACAAATATGTTTTGGATAGGCTGCAAAAAGAGAAGTTATTAAGAATGTTAAAAAATGTTTCTTTATGCAAAAGGAGTTAGTATATTTGGGGTTCATTATTTCACAAGAAGGACTAAAGATGGACCCATAAAAGGTGGAGGCAATCCTAAACTGTCCAACACCAAAGAATGTTTTCGAAGTCAGAAGCTTCCATGGATTAGCAAGTTTTTACAAGTTCATCAAACACTTCAGTGGTATTTGGGCTCCAATTATTGAAACCATTAAAAAGAATAATCAACCATTCTATTGGACTATAACATCTGATAGGAGTTTTAATCTGTTGAAAAGGAAAGTGACAGAGAAACCTGTGTTGAAGTTGCAAGACTTTGATAGTCTTTTCCAGGTAAGATGTGATGCAAGTGGCACAACCATAGGAGTTGTGTTGGGACAAGAGGACAAGCCAATGGCTTATTACAGTGAAACATTGAATGAGGCTAGGCATAAAAACTCTTCCTATGACAAAGAGTTTTATGCCATAGTACAGTCTCCAAGGCATTGGAGACACTATCTAACGCCCAAAGAGTTTATGTTACTCTCTGACAATCATGCCTTGCAATTTATAATGCAACAACCCAAATTAAATCAAAAGCATGTTAAGTGGATTGAGTTCTTGCAAGGTTTCACTTTCGTTATCAAGCATGTAGGTGGAAAAGCTAACCGAGCGGCAAATGCCTTAAGTAGGAAAAGCTCAATGGTGCAAAAGAGTCAAGTTCAAGTCTTAGAATTTTATTTTCTTAAAGATTTGTATAAGTTTAATATAGACTTTAAGGAAGCTTATGAGATAAGTTTAAATCATGCCCAAATAGATAAGGGGCCTTGGAATGACTACATATTGCAAGATGGATTGTTATTCAAGGAATGACTATGCATTCCACAATGCTCTATGAGGGAGAATTTGATTCAAGAGAAACACAATGGAGGATTGGCTGGACATTTTGGCATAGACAAGACAGTTGGACAAATGAGTCACTTCTACTTTTGGCCTAGGATGAGATCAGAAGTAGAGAAGTTTGTGAAAAGGTGTAGGATTTGTCAGCATGCTAAGGGGAGGAACCAGAACACATGGTTATACACTCATTTACCTGTTCCAAGCAGGCCTTGGGATTTAGTAAGTATGGATTTTATTCTGGGTTTACCAAAGACACAAAGAGGTAATGATTCCATCTTTGTAGTTGTAGATAGGTTTAGCAAGATGGCACATTTCATACCATGCTATAAGATCAGTGACGCAACACATGTAGCAAAATTGTTCTTTAATGAAATTGTTAGGTTGCATGGGCTACCAAAGAGTATAGTTTCAAATAGGGACACTAAGTTTAGTGGAAATTTTTTTGAGGATTCTATGGAAAAAGATGGGAACTAAACTGAACTTTAGCTCAACCTATCATCCTCAGACGGATGGCCAGACTAAGGTAGTGAAAAGAAGTCTGGGTAATATCTTGAGAAGCCTAACTAGTGAGCAGCTAAGACAATGAGATTGTGTGCTAGCTCAAGCTGAGTTTGCATACAATGATTCACCCAATCGAAGCATAGGTCTAAGTCCTTTCCAAATTATGTATGGAATGTGTCCTAGGGGTGTATATGAGCTAAGAGACTTAAGGAAATTCGAAGTAAGGAGTGCTGAAGGTGAAGAATTTGCTACATCCATCACCAAGCTACACGAACAGGTCAAGCAACAATTACAAGGGAACAATCAGAAGTATAAGTCTAGAGTGGATTTGAGGAGAAGAGAGGTCAACTATGAGGAGGTGATCTAGTCTTAGGTTACCTAAGTAAGGAAAGATTCCCAAAAGGTGAATATAACAAGTTGAAATTCAAAAAAATAGGACGCTGCGAAATTCTTAGGAAGTTTTCAGCTAATGCATATGAATTGCAGCTACCAGATGGGATTGGTATATCTCCTATATTTAGCATATCTGACTTATATCCTTATGAAAAGGATGGAACATAACAAGTTACAAATAATCTAGAACAAGGTATGAACAAGAAGGTGAAGTGGGAAAAGCATATGCCAATGGCAAAGCCTTTGGAGGTTGAAGAGATCTTAGACACCAAATTAGCTAAAAAGACTAGAGGCAGAGAATACCTAGATTACTTAGTCAACTGGAAAGAGCACCCTAAAGAAGATGTTACTTGGATGAATGTAGCAGAGATTGAGAAGAAGGGTTACTCCATTGAAGAACTTATGAATAGGGATTCATAAGCATTTTAACCTTGGGAGCCTAATGCAGGGGCATCTTTACAATTGGCAAAGGAAAAAAACGAAGCATTCGAATCAGTTTTGGTTTACTACAGGAGTTGGTTCCTGAAATATAGATTGTAGGTTAGGATTAAATTGGATTTCATTTATTTGTTTTAATTGTTTGAAACATAATCGCAAATAGGCTATTCTTGGTTGTGTTACCCTCATTTGAGGAAGAGAGCTATGCTTTGTCTATTTAGGCTTGTAAATTTGATGATTAGAGGTTAGAATACATTGTGAACTGGATTTTCTTTGTGAATCAATAGAAATCAAACAAAATTGTCGAAATGGTTGTATTTTCTATTTTTTAGTGTGTATTTTCCATTTATGGAAGGTAAATGAAGTTGTTACAGTATTGAGATTTCATTAAAATACTCAGTATTATGTTTTAATGTCCTATACTGCGTGAACAGTCCATTATTAGCAATAATGATTCTGTCAATGGGTTGAAGACGTTATTGTTGGCCATCTGCGCTGACATCATTTTCTATCAGTGAAGTTGAATACGTTATTGCTGGCCATCTTCGCTGACATCAACCCCTTAACTTTCAAGAGCTAAGGGATGATGATTTTCCTTTCATATGTGCGCCTTGGAAGGCCTTTCCTTGTGACATTTTATGATACTTTTATTTCATTAGAAAAAAATTATACACAAGTCCCTTTCTTGAATTTGACTTTGATAAATTGGGACATAAGGATCATGGCTTTTGCAAGGGAGCATAGCTCACATTTATCATTTAGCTCCATTTCTCTTGGAGTACTTTGATTTAGGCACCATACACAAGAATAGTTTATAGAGACCTTATAACATGATATATAATAAGTTAAATGTGAAAAAGAGATATGATGAAAATGGATGGAATGGCTAGTGAAATAACAAGGGATGAAAAATGGCTAAGTAAAGTGTCATGAATGACATGAAATAAGAGTCACACTTAAATTCCAAAGAACACACCTAACCTGCAAAGTCATACACTTAATCTAATGAAGAATTGTAACCACACCATGATGCATCCTTAGTTATGAAACATCTAGGACACATGATCCATTATAAAGTAACACCAAAGAACCCCTATAGGGACGCATTTACCATAAATCAAGTAGAGAGAATATGTCATAACACTAGTGTCAACTGAATGTCCCCATCTGTCACTAACATATCATGGTGGACTGAGAAGGCTAAAGGTGTTTCTAGAAAATATCCATCGTCATGATTCATACCATAGATCTCATTTTTCCAACCGCTGGATGTGATGAAAGATTACACAGGCAATGATCATGTCACCCCTACATGTCAAGGGTTAAAATGGACTTTTCAAAAAACAATATTTAAAACTACCTTAAAATAAAATCAAAACTGCTTCCAACATATTCTTGGATGAGAATACTTTTAGATTAAAATAAGATACTAAGAAGTTAAGATGGATTTTTCTCATAGTAAGATATCTATTAGGAATTTCTTAATACAGAGCCAAATCATTTTACATGTCATTCTAGCTTTCTAAGATCATACAAGATTTACATGTCATTCTACCTTTCTAAGAACACACAAGATCAAGTTTAATAAACTTTATTCTCCAATGAAATTATAAGAATCTCTTTCACCTAATAACTGATTATCCAAGTGTTTCTCTGAAATTCCAGTTCTAAGCACACTGATAAAAACATTGTCCAACAGTTTCCTAAATTTTCAGTTTTAGACATGTAGATTTATGAGAACCCAAATAACATAAAGTTAGTTAAATTATATGTTGGTCAACAGTACTCCAACGATGAAGTTCCATTAAGATTAGAGCAGGAGGAACAAACAATGCAGACCTCCAATGTCTTGGAATTATCATCATAATACTATCAATCTCTATAAAATATTCAACGATAACAGAAAGTATTTCAATTGAGACCTCTATCTTTAACGCCAATACTGAGCCCATCTATGAATTGTCTCCACCATTTGAGGGAATAAAGCACTGACACTCTCATTAATAAGGGTCTGGAAGAATTGTATCGCCTCCTCATCATCCAAATCCAAACGGAACTTTTCTTGAAGCTGCTCATGATAACAATGTTGTTCATAAGAGTTTATCCATAAAAGAAAAGAACTTTCCAAGCTACATCTAAAAACATATCAAAGGGAGAGTATTACATTAGGCTCTACAGACCTTAAGAATCCCTTTCTCTGGATCAGAAGCAATAGCAGGAATGCTTGCTCCAGCCATTAAGTGGAACAAATTCAGGATAAGGTTACTGGATTTCCTCAGGATGTTGTAGGCTTCACAGCAATAAGATTTGAATCTCCCATAGTCTTGGCTACAAGAACGAAGCGGAAATAATTTCAAGCAGATTATATGTAAGCAAGAACAGGTAAAAAAGGAGCCCACATTAGTTTGTTCTATGCTTTTCTTTTGTAGGCATTAAGCTTGATTATTGCCATGGGGGTAATGCAAGAATAGCTATGAAATGCATAATGAGATTTCAAAGTTTGCAATTATTGCATGTTGGAGAGTTTGTTTAAAACTACAATGGTGTAAAAATATATTTGATTTCTCTACAACCAGTGTGGGCCATCTGTCAATTTTTACTTCATGGGTTAGTGGTATTAAAGAATGCAAAATACTAAATAGGTTCTACTCTCTAGCCATAGTTTGATTATCAAAGGAAACAAATAATGCAAAATTTTGGCCACATGTTGAGGTTACTAAAACAGATCCATGGACCATACAGAAGAGAGGTTCTGTAGCAAACATGATGGCTAATAAATGTAGAAGCTAGACAAGGACAACAATCATGGATGACTGAGCTAGAGTGCAAGACTCCAAAAAAGAATTAACCAACTAGTGGAACTAGAAGAAACTAAGCAAGTGGTATTCAATCATATGTTAAAGAATCGGGAATTGATAAAAGGAACATTTGATCAGAAATCTCGCCCAAGAACCTTAACCAAACGAGATCTCATACTCATGTGGAATAAAAGAAAGGAGAATCCTTGTATGCATATGATGTTTGATTGTCTATGGCTTGGTCCTTTTAAAATTGAAAAGATGGCTGGAACAAACTTGTTTTAACTTACTAACCTAGATGGGGACAAGTTTCCTTTGTTGATTAATGGGAAACATCTCAAGCTTTATTTTTCATTGATGGCATTTAAAGTTAGAAGTAGTGATAGAGTAAGATGAATAACTTGTTATGTGCAGTAGATAGGTAGCTTTTTTCCATGCATTTTGATCTTGTTGTGTTGTGTTTTTCCTAACATAATGCACTGATAGTTGTTAGCTACATCTTACATTTCATCTTCTCTTCAAAAACTAAAAAATGGGTTTAAAATCATTTTAACCAAGGTGATGATCCCGTCCCATATTATGGGTCTAATGGTTTGTTTTTGAGTAATAGCAGGTTCTGATAAAAACATAGATGATTTGTGACCTCTAGTTAGAGTACCTACAACCCATGATTCCTGACAGTGTATGCTTGGAGTACCAAAGATTTATGAGGTTCTCATGTATTCTATCTCGAGTGCATGTCCCCATTTTAGAGCTAGAGGTTACCCCATATTCTGTAGGGGTGACGTGATGATTATTGCACTTGTGATTATGATCATAAACAACAGTTCCACAGAGGAGATTGATCAATGTTTGCACTGGATGCACTTCATTTTCAGATGGCAAATTAGGTGGTTTGTCTTGTTAGAGTTGGTATCAAATTTACTCTAGTGTTGTGCCATGTACCCTATCCATATGCATGGTGATGCTTCTCCAGTGTGGATCATAGAGTTATGGTGATTGATGGTGTTAATCTTTAATGGCTCATAACACTCTAAATTCTTGTCTCTTACTAGGTTGATTACATGGTGTTTTCTAATTTACCTCTCGATAAGTGTGTCACTCTATTGTTGAGTTGTGTCCCTACTCCTAGTGACCAAGGTGGATTTTATACATGAGTCATGTCATTCCCATTATTCTACAAGCCATTTGCCATCTCTTATCATCTCATCTCATTTTCATTCATTCTCATCATATCCCCTTTTATGACTAGTTTATCACATGTCATGTTGCCAGGTCGGACGATTCCCATATTTAAAGTGCCAATGTTAAATTAAAAGAAAAATTATTGCTCTAGGAGGAAGCACCTTATATCATATTACTATACAATTGAGTTATGCCACCTTGATAAAAAGCAAATTGAAAAAAAAAAAGAAAAAAGAAAAAAGAAATGGAAAACAGAAAAAGTTCAAGGAATGGTAACTCATACTAAGCACTCCCTCTAAGGAACACATGTGAAATCAGATAAATTGTTCCTAGCTCAAGAAAGCTATGTACAAGACCTCTTGCACACTTATGCTATATAACTATGAAGGGTAACTCATGAAACTCCCATTTTCCCTAGTACCGCATTCACCTTATTATCTACATCTAGCTGAAGTCCTAGGAAACATATCCCACCTAAGAGTCACACATAATTTTGATTAATGATGTCTAAACCATGGTCAAACTAAGAGATAAAAATTAAAATAGTCATTGAGCTATTAGAAAGTACCACTTGATGATCACTAGACACATGGCTCTTTGTACACACTCACATGTGGGAGACCCTAGCTTTAACACTCACATGTGTGGAGGGTTAGAGAGGGAACAATTCACTTGAGAAACGGTTCCTAGCACAAAATGACTTATATTATGCTTGCACAAGACAAATAGTTTGACATTTTAGGGTGAGATTTTGGCTAGAGAAGGCCCACATGCCACATGCGTGGCTCTTCTTGGTTCAAGCATTCACTTGATTGAGGTTGCTCCTTGCTTTGAGGAGTCGTTTGCACATTCACTCATGTTTATGTTGGAGTTTGATCCATATCCATGGAATGCATTACTTGCTTGGGCTACACATGCCACCTGTGCATGATTTGAGGAGGGAACATCCCACTTGGAAGTTGGAGCTAGCATTTGTGGGTTAGCTAATATTTTGGAATCAATAGCCTTATTTTATGTATTATTGACCTTATCCTCACAAATTATTGCACCGAGTAATGAGGTGCTTACAACCCAGTATGGAGGAGATGTCACGTTTGTCATGTTACATAACGTAGCGTTCCCATGTGAGCTCATAACTTATAAAAAATAAAAAGTAATTAAAAAAATTGATGTCGGCTCATAAAGTTAAGAAAATTAAAACTAGCATACATCCATCTTAGACTCGGATCTATTAAGCAACAAGAGAGATCCAATTTCTTGATGTGTAAAAAATTTAAGAGAAAAAAAAAATACACCTGAAAAAACTGGATCTCTCTCGGTTCTGAATAGATCTAACTTTCTAAGTTTAAGATGGATCTATGCTGGTTTTATGTATTATTGACCCTATTTTGACATTGCTAGCCTTATTTTAGGTATTGATGACCCTATCCTAGATAGTGATTTTTTTCTGGAGTCCTAGATTAGACCTAGGGTTTTATGCTTGGATATTATTATTTTATTGGAGAAGGTTTTGAGCTTCTTCGTTATATAAGAGAAGCTCCTATTGTAAACTCTGCTAAAAATTGTGGAGAAAATTTTGTTGCTACTATTTAGTACTTTTACTTGACTTGTGGATGGTTAATTGGAGCACTCTATTGTATAAATCAATGCTTAGTGCTTAGTTCATGGATGTCTTCTTCGATTGTTTGGTCTTGATAATAATCACGTAAGATCTATCCCTATTGTTTTGGATGCTTATCATTGAAAGGTTAATAGTTTGCATACTCTCAAACCTAGCAGTGTGTTGTCTTAGCTTTTCTTGACAACTATTCTCTCAAGATCATTAGAAATATCTAGGTGTAGCATTTACCCCTTGAAGATTTCTGAAGTGGATTTAGCTATTAGAGAATAGATTCAACAGAATTCGGTTTAATCATTCAGCCCTATATATTATTCAATATCTAAAACTTCTATGAGATCCTCAGTTGACCCCATATGCACATTTGGATCTGCTAGGCACTAGTCACAGCGTTTAAGCTCCTTTAGATCTCAATTCATTGTAATCTTCCGTTTTCTTGGATCTGGAAATTTCTGTCAATTAAAACATTAAATTCAAACCTAGAACTCAAGATTTCATCCCAGCCCCAGCAGAGTAGCCAACGATCTATCCAGAGTTTCTTTCTTTTGACCTCGGATGTTAGGAGTATCCCTCGCTCCTAAATACCCCCCAGGATCATACAGTCGAACACCCTGATAGCTCCAGAGGACCCGTTCGCCCCCCTTGCCCTCGGGTATCAGACCTAGGCATTCTTGACACCACTAGCATCATCTTCAGTTCACTCTCACGATCTCTGTTCAGACAATTTTTTGAGCAGTTTGGGTTGTCCAGGCCTTCGACACACTCACTTAATATTTTGCATTCCATACCTTTGATATGGATATTTATACATGTTTATGATGCAGTAATACTGCTTGTATCTTTCTTTCTTTCTTTACTCTATTTTATTTTATCTTAGCTTCAGTATTTTCTAGGAGCTGCGTTTGCACTCCCACATTTGTAATTGTGCTGGATGCATCCTTTAGTCCCATTGACCAATTTGTGGTCATTTGCTGGACATTAATAAAATTATCTTATCTTTCCTTATCTTGTAAATCTGCCCTGCTTTTGTTTCTTAAATCTACTCTTAAAAACAGAATCATAAATCATATTAGAGGGCTGATTTGCTAGGTCGAGATTAGTAAGAAATTCAATTTCTGAGACCTACTTTGCTTTTAACCTTGTTTACACTCCATTTTCGGACCTATTTAAGGATAAAAGGTTTCTTCTATTACAAATCCAAGTGCTGGTTACAAAAGACACATTTTCTGCAAGTTTATAACAGCAAGCAATCATCTAATTCAGTCTGGAATTTGAGAGTATTTCCACATAACTAATTATTCTTTAAACCATAATTCAGCATTACTCAAACACATTAAGAAAAACAGATCTGGTTTTTAGCATCAAATTAATGCGGCAAGAAGTCATTAGTAGTATATGCAATTAGAAACTCGAGTCATTCCAAAAATTCATCTATCTTTAGGACATAGTTGATCTTAGAGAAGACCCTATGGGTCGAATTACTCAACCAAAAGTGAAGGAAGTAGTTGCTTATGGGACAACGGCAACTCTTCCAACTTCCAAGTTACTCTTAATCTTAGAACCTAGTAAGGACTTTGAACAAAAGGGTGCTAGTTTGAGAGATAACTAGGAGTAATTGAAGCTTGGAAGCCAGTAACAAGATTGGTCAAATTACATGCCAAATGTAGTAGGGCGGGTTAGGATTTGGTGAGATACTCTCTTTAAAGATTTAGATTTCAAGGTTCTTTTGTGAGCTTCCATGTTTCCAGGCCCATTGCTTGAGTAGCACAAACATCCTTCTTTAGCAGGATCTGTGGGAGTCAGTGGCCATTCCGAGAAGGATTGGCATACTCTGGCTCACGAACATGCTTTGCTCACCTCGAATAGACCGATCATGAAGCTTGTTGGGATCATCCCTTTGGAAGAGGTGTACAAATTAATGTTGCAATGCCAATACCATTTTGGTGTGATCAATGGTGGAACTTTGGTCAGCCGCTACAGCAATATCCTTCATGGAGGCTATATTCCATTTTGCATCAAAGTCATGCTCAAGCGGCAAGCCACTGTCTGCAATGTGTGTTCATTGGGTTTCCACTGGTTTAGAGGACAGGTGGATTTGTCAGCTTCATTATATGTGGTATGAATGAATTTTCTTTAAGTTGTGGGTTTTTGTGTGGTTTGTTATTTAACAAGTATTTCCCTCCAATGCCAGGTTGGCAAAGAGTGGGCAATCTAATGTTCTTTGCCATGTTTGCCAACGCTGCAAGACAGAAGCACATTTTATGGGAGTTTTAGTTTGCGAAATGTGGTTGAACGTACGTCTAGGATTAGTCTTCAGTTCTTCTCTAGGGAAGGATTCATTGCCAAGTGACCATGTTTGGTGATTGCAACTTTTGGTTCATTCCTCTTTCATTGGGATTTGGAATTGCCTGAGGATCTCTTCTCTGTATACCATTTTGAAAATCAACTATAGGCTTTTTCTTTTAATAATGAGGTTAGTTTTTTACTTCTTCTGTACCATGTGGTGGGATGCGAAATATATGCAAATGTTGGCCAAAGGTTTTGTTGATTAAAGGATGCAGAATCTCTATATGCAGTAGCTTACTCTGATTTTATTTATTCTTTAGTAGTGTTGAGGAAGAGGATATAATTTTTATTGTATACACCTTTCCACATTTTGATTTCCTGATGAAAGTATTTTTCTGTAGATATATGACATCTTTCAAAGAAAAAACTATTTAGTCTCTCTTTATGGTTTTGAACATTCTCGTGTTGTTATAAGTTTTTAAAAACTTTTTCTTAGGCCATGAGGAAAAAATAGTGAGGTCATCTCGGCATCTCCCTTTCTAGGGCAGCTTGGGTGTAGCACCCAAGTATCCCCAACACTAGGAAAATGACCCCATTTTTGGGGAAATATCCCACACTGCATCTCCGAATGTTTCCCAAGATGGGGAAAGTGGGGAAATGTTCCACATTCAGTTTCCCCAACCTTGAAACGTTGAAAGTGTGTGGGGTAACCAATGTCACAAGTAAGCAACAGACACTGTAGGAGAACAATTGATGTGGCAACCTGCTGTTGACTTCATAAAGCATAGAAGGCCAACTTTGCCAAAAGGAATAAAATATTATTTTCTCAAACATAAAAAAACAACATTGGAGATATATGGAGACATATTTGAGAAAAAATATCAATTGTGATTAACCTTAATGTACAACCAGAAGAGGTGGCATACTGCGAAGAACACTACGATGAAAAATAAATAGAGGCTATAATAGCAACAATGTGTACACAACAGGAGTAAAAGATTTTGGAGAGCTTCTTTCGAATTCATATTTACATTACCAAGTAATATATATTTATATTACAAAATTGTGAAATTGGAAACCGATGCCAAAAAATATATCTTCGCCTTTTTTAAGAATCTAGCCTAAAATAATCTAACATAACAAAAATAACTTTTCTTGCATGAGAGGAACTAAAATAATTCAGTGCTAAAGAGTTCACAGAAAATAGGTAAAATGCAAATATAGCTCCAGTTGCTTAGAGTAGGTGTTAGTTTTTTTTTTCTCTTTTGTCTCGTGATTTCAAATAAATCCCAAACCATTAACATTACCTAGCAAGTGTTTGGATACAAATTATGTAGTATTCATGATTGTTCATATATGGAAAAAGTGATTCTTGTTACACACCTGTGACCCTAGTCCAACGCTCACTGCTGCCTTAATGCATTATTGTATGAATTTTGGAGATTTTTACTAGTTAGTACAATAGTAATTAATGTTTAGTGAATACTAAATAATTGTATCTTTGTCTTTGGTCTCATAGTTTCAAATCAATTCCCACTCTTAAACGCCTGGGAAAAGTTCATAAATAAATTTATGTACTGTTCATCAGTACATATACATTGTGAAATTGCCTCTTCCTTATGCACCTTTGACCCTAGTCCAATGCTCATTGCTACCTAATGCATTATTATATGATTTTTGAAATTTTCATGTAACACTTCACAAACTATTTACTAGTCAGTAAGATAGCAATTGATGGTTAGACATACTCTAGAATTGTGATTGGTGATTCTGATAGATACTTTACGTTAAAAATAAAGAGGAGAGTGAAATATATAGCTCAATTCTCACCATGTGAAAAGGAGTGTCTTTTATTGCACCATTATGCTGCCAGAATGGCAGTTTAGGGAATAAAAAATGTTGAGTTAGCAGTGTCTATGAACTTTGTCTTTTGAGTTTAATTATGGCTCTTATCTTTTAAAGCGTTATTATAATATGTCAAAACTATGACAGAAAATATACTATGGAAATTTTACTATTGTGTTGCAGCATACTATACATATGAAAAATGTCATAGAACCAGAAATCAATACCTTTCTGCTCCACCCATTGCTTCTACCATTTCCTTGCACAGTTTCATTGGTGGTGGAAACGGTTTAGGATCTTTACCGAGAATGTAGCCAAAGTCAACATGGAAAAGTCTTCCATCGTCCCTCAAAAGAAGATTATCAAGATGCCTGAAGAATCATAAAGGCATGGAATCAGCATTTAAATTTATCAAAATTTAGAGTAGACCTACTTGATGAAACCAAAGACTAAACAAGATGCTAAAAAGAGAGGAGAATGTTATAATTTCCATAATTTGACTGGGTGGTATTTACCATTTATGTAGATGCTTCTAGTGTAGTTACTGGATGTATAAAAGGCATTGCATAGAAAATTCTTCCCTATGGTATGGCATTGAAAAATCTTCAAGGCATAGACAAATGCTAAATTGAAATTTTGCTTCCAAATGCAGTTAACAGACGTTCACATAGTTTAGGTTGGAAATACTAATCACCTTTTTCATCCACAAACTATTTAATAAGCTCATTAAAATTCCTCAGGACCTTAGAAACTGACATTGGATGAAGCTTTTGTAAATATCCTGCTCTTAGGAAAAACTTTCTAAGCTCATTGCTTATGTGATGACTAGCCCATTTAAAAAGAAGTTTCCAGGAGATTTCCCTATTGTCAAACACTTCTAACCCATGAGGCCAAAACTGGGCAATGAGCAGCACCTCATAGGCACAGTGATCCATGTCACAACCTTGGCAAATGTGGTTAGTTAAGACAGAATAACTAATTGAAACAAACGAGTAACGACTGATGAGAATTTGCTTTAATCCACTGTTTACACAGTAGAGATGTCGTATGTATCAGGCTTCAGCAAGGCACCTTGACAGTATGTCAATAATATTTCATACCCTTATTGTTTATCATTAAAATTTCTGATTTGTTATTTGACAAATAAATAAACAAGTTTTGCATTTGCAGACTTAATTTCACTGTTCAAGACCATATCGTGGCCACCAAGTATGTGAAAAATGTTGAAATTTTGTTCCAGGGCAATTAATATGAATTCAGAAATTTCACCAGGGCTAAAGGCAACCAGCAGCCTTGTAAAGGATGATACTCAACAACCAAATTTACTGGGTATTTAAATCAATCGACAGCAGCTTCAAAACGGACAATGGCCCAGTCGACAACAATTTAAGCAGTCAACAGCAGCCACGGTTTTTCTCTTCCTTGGACAACAGTAAACTCAATTCAGCATTGAGCATGGTTAGGGTTTTATGACAATGGTCATCTTGCACAGGTTTCATCTACAGGCAGTTCTTTCTGGTATGTCTGTCCTAGGGAAAATTCAAATTGATGTAAAAGGTACTCTTTATATATGCTTGTGTACAAACTCAGTCATCTCATTTAGAGGAAGAATTATTCATTGTTTGGGGTTTTATTCCTTGAAAGGTTTCCCCGTAAAAATATTTGGGTTCTTATTCTTGGGGATGGTTACTTCTACTATTGATCAGCTATTGTTTACCTTACTGCTGCTATAATCTCAGATTTACAATTTTAAAATTCTACTAAAGTAATAAAAGACTGTTACTGCTATCAAATTTAAATCCGTGTTAAAAGTTTAACATCCATTACTACAACAATTTCATCTTTGAGCTCATGTTTGAGTGCAGCAATACTCTTTGTCATTTCTTCTATTAGATCCTCGTAGTTTTTGTTGGCGACGTCTTTGAGAGTGTTGAATTAGTATTCCATTTGTTCGAACTGAGCTTTTAGGTCCATCATACTTTTGGTTTGCAGAGGTGTATATTTTTGTGCATTTTTTTTGCACACTTGAAGCGGACAATTTGAATTTGAGGAAGGCTAAAGTGGAGAGTGGATGATAGTAATGGTAATAATAATAATAAAATGAATGGATAATGGCGAAAGAATAAAAAAAATTGAATAATTATTATTATATATGTATATTATAACAATAAGGGAAAACTACTAATATTTATTATTATTATTTTATTCTTTTTCTTTTTTCTTTTGTTTTTTATTGGAGCTAGGGTTGCATAATGAGGAAGCCATAGTCGTGGAGGAGGGCATGGAGAGTCGCAAGAGAGAATGGTGTGATGTCATAGAGGAGGCAGGCGGAAAGTGTGTGGGCATGCAGGTAGGAGGTCGCAAAGGAAGGAGGCAGGAAGTGTGAGGTCACGGAGGTGGAAGGTCGCAGAGGAGGGAGGCGAGAAGTGTAGCAGCTAGGAGGGCAGAGTGTAGGTGGATTGGCGGGGAGGTGTATGGGAGATCAAGGTGTCGTGGGCATGGAGGATGAGAGAAGGCAGTGGCTAGTGGAAGAGAATGCAGAGACAATGGCGTGGAGTAGGTGTGGTGGGTGTGGGGGATGAGAGAACAGCAGCGAGTGAAAGAGAACCGTAGGGATGACGAGGAGCAATAGCAGACAAGAGAGTGGAGGAATGTAGCAGCGGAGGAGAGTGATAAGGAGAGTGGAGTAGGGTGCGACATGAGTGGAAGAAGGGAGGGCATCCTTTACCTCCAACAAGCAGATAATCTTATCTTTGGGTTCAACGACCAGTGATCGATCATGACTCTAATACCAATGTTGTAAAGAATAGCTCTTGTTCTACTTAAGTTTACAATAAATGTATAAAATATATTTGATAAAAATGAATAAGATGAACAAAAGAATTTTGTAAGATTACTTTCATGACACTTTTTTTTAGACGAAAAAAGCATTCCTTGCTATTCTATTGAATCAAAGGAACTAGGTTCATCATCAAAAATACAGCAAATCCAACACATATGGACCAACAACATCCGGAAGTATATCAGCGTCCAGTATAAGAGAGATTTCTCTCCCACAGAGCCTAACTATCAGTACATGGGCATCATATACAAGTAAAGCGTCCTCTCATAAAATGTACGGTAGGCCAATCAGTCATGTATGTCCCTAAAGAAAATAAGAAGAGCCCAGAAACAATATCCAAGTCAGGGCTTGAATCACTCAAAAGCCAGAGACATAGCTAATCATGTTAACCAAAACTTTCACAAATAAAGAGCCAAGAGACTAAAAGTCTAAGAACCAGAGCAGTGCTCTCAAAAAAGCTGAAGTGTAACCTCCCAATAAACTTCATCATCACATATTTCAGTGAGAGAAAGATGGCCCGCAGCCATATTAAGCCCTTCCTTGGATAGTGTGTCTGCCCTCTTGTTATCTTCCCTAAAGACATGACTGAAATCCACAAATGTGAACAAAGATATGAGTGTCCTAGTGTTTATGCACCAGGCCTCTAAGTTCACCATAGCAAGTGTGGATTCATCCCTTGCCCAGTTTATAATCACAGAGGAATCGCCAAAGATATGTAAGGCAACCCAATATCTTTAGCAATGTATAATGATGCCCAGAGAGCCAATAGCTCGGCTCTGGTATTAGTGTTGTGTCCATGGCCTAATTTTATAGAGAGAAAATGTTGATCATTTAACCAAATACAAACACCTGCTCCTCCAATAGAGTCTGTCGCAGCTCCATCAAAAAACACCATAGGAAATTTATCAGTAGAAGGATCTCCAATGTGCCTGACTTTGGACCTATTTGCATGTAGCACTTGATGTGATGCAACATCTAACATGATCACATGACAAAGTCTGGAAATAATTGGTTCCTTGTCTTCAAAAATATAGCTATTCCTGGTCTTCCAAAGATTCCAGATAAAAAAGAAGGGCAAATACATAAGCCTCCCACCCTTTGTAACCCAGCTGGAAAGGTTTTCTAATAGAGGTGAATCAGACCAACGTAAATGGACATCAAACATACTTCCCAAGCTGTGTAAGACCCTTTTCACAAAGGAGCAACCAACAAAAATGTGATCAACAGTTTTAGCCTCGTTTTTACAAAGACTACATCTGTTAGGGCCAACCCAACCCCTCTTGTACAGGTTATCCCAAGTGTTTAATTTCCTATTAACAGCCAGCCAAGTAAAGCACTTCAGTTTCTGAGGGATGTTGAAGCCCCAAACCATCAAGAGGATACCATCATTTTAAACGAGGCAAATGCTCAGACACAATGAGCTCATAAGATTTTTTGGCAGAGACCATTCTCGATTTTTTATCAAACATCCAGAGCAGGGAGTCTTCATGAATTCCAATCTTAATTCTGCCATGTGATAGGCCTTTGACAAAAGACGACCATTGTTCAGCCCAAACACCTCCCAAGTTGAGGTCTATCACCGTGTACCACCAATTGAAACCTTGAGTATAACCTTCTAGGTTCTGAGCCTGTGCCAGGTTAAAGATCCCAAAGTCAGCAAGATAATCCCTAAGGTTCACTGATAAAAGATACGAAGAATCGAGTCCTGCAATAGGATCAACACCCAGGCGGATTTTCATACCATTTCCATCCTTCCAACCAAGCTGACAAGTAATCCAAGACAATATCCTTATAAAACCGTTCTAGAAATATGAAGTTCCATTCACAATGAACTTCCGGGATTTGATCCAATCCTCCCAGGGTTTGTTTTTAATGTACTTATGTTTTATGATCCGGCTCCAAATGCCATTCCCCTTAAGGAGCAGCCACATATTCTTCAGCTTAAGCAAGATCCCAAACCATTCCAAGTTCTTTATATCCCAACCACCGCATTCAATTGGAGCTGAAACAGCTTCCCAGCTTGCCAAGTGATATTTCTGATGCCCATCAGAATTCCCCCATAGGAAGGAAAAGATAACTTTCCTCAACATATTCAGAATAGATTTTGGACATCTGGCCAGGGCAAACCAATACATAGCAAGTCCAGTGAGAACCAATCTAATAAGGACAACTCTGCCACCAAGAGATAGTAACCAGTATGACCAGTTCTTAATCTTATTTTCAAACATTTCCACTATCCATTTCTAGTCAGATGATAGATACCCCAAGGGTTTAAGGCGGTATCCCAAGTATTTGAAACCAGTTTGGATAGGAGCCATACTGTAGGGGAGGAGCTCAGCAATTTGGCTGCGAGTATCTTCATCGACATCCTAATAAAGAAAGGAAGACTTTTCCATACTGACAGTTGTTATCACATATATCGTAGCCAGGCTACCATATTCTATTTTTTCAGACACAGTACATTTTTCAGCCAGATCTCTTACATATGAGATGCTGAGATGAGCAGTTTTGATGGATCATTTTTTTATCAGTGGACTATTGTACTCTCCCATGTCAGGACCGAGTCTCAAGACACTCAGATTTGAGGACCGATGTAGCCATTTATGTCATTACAGAGCAGTCATTGATGCCCAGTGTTATATCAGTACTTTCTCATTGGATAGGTGGTGTTTTAGATGGATTATATTGCATGCTTATGACTCAGCTTTTATTATTGTGTTATGGTTATCATTGCTCTTATACTGATTTTTGTGACATGTATTAACTTGTGGTATCATGATCTGGCAGTCATAATTATATGGACTTGGTTGTATTTTGTACTATGTATTGATGTCCTTGCTTAGACTTGGAAGTTCTTGATCTATACTCATTGGTTTTACCCTCCTTAGGGAGAATAGAGGTAGTCATTCCCACCATTGTTTTGGCTTGCTAGTGTTGACTCCATCATTCACTGTCTTCACCCATCCATTACCTTCCATTTTAGTTTTCAACCCGACTGACTTCTTGACTTCTGGCATGGAGGACCTTTTTCCCCGCTAGAACCTTTGTTGGACAAGCCTCCCTGTTTATATTGTGTCTCGGCTCTGAGTTGGTGACAAAACTTGCCTTGGTAAGTTGGATTGTATGCCTAAATCATTCTGGTCAGTTGTCCCGATGTTTGGCATTGTGCAGAACTCTCCCTAGTCACTTGAGATGTTGTTGGCTAAAACTGAAAGCTCATGTACTACCTATATTGAAAATATTAAATATGCGCCCATGGAAAATGAAAATTGAAAGACTGTGTTTTTTAACATATGTAAAAAGGGCAAGAGCAATGAAATGCTAAAATAATCCTTAAAGAGTATAAGAAAAGGTCTAAAAAGCAATGGTTAAAAATATGCTATATCCAAAATTGTTGACCTTATTAAAATAAATATGTCCCGGATGAAAGTTGCGATTAGTTGTGCTTTTAAGCACTGGTGAAGTCCCAAAAGAGTTATATTGGCCAAAAAGGCCATGGAATAAAATGATGATCCTAATGAACTCGAATCAAGCGTGATGTAGACATGATGCCTAAGTTGAATAAGCACTCTCTAAACAACTCACCCATTTGTGAGGCACTGCCATTGTTTGTGTTGTTGTTTGTCCAACATTGGTTATAGTGAGTATTCCCTCTCCTTGTCCAAAGTGTCATGATGTTGAGTAGGAAGTCATCCTTTGCCTAAGCCTTGTCATTTCCACCCTTCACCCTTCACTAGCAAATTGGCTACAGCTATGAAGTGAGTATAGTCTTGAAAGTCTAAGTCTGAATAATAATAAATAAAGCCTTATATATGTATTGGTTGATGTACCGCCAGTGAAATGAATGCTACTTGTTGTAATTGTTACTTGAATGAGTTGTAGAGCATGTCTTAACCTTTTAACACTTGCAGCAGATGGATGTAGTCTGAGTTATTATTGGTGTCTGATTACTCACAGATGGTTATATTGTTTATTGGATATGATTGATGATCAGATAGAGACCTATGAGGGGTATGAGTATACACCTTAGATGGATTTGGACTCTCTGAGTCTAATGAGACAGTTTATTTCCAGTTCCGGGCACTTGCAGATGTGATCAAGCTCATTCTGCCTTTCTGATGCAGTTTTTCTTCACAGATTGATATATTTGAGCAGGGAGATGTTTCACTTGGATCTCCTAGGGCGTTGTATGGGCATAGGTGGGTGCAGCCACTTGTTTGTACCATAGTACCCCCATCCCAGAGAGCTTGGTGGGCTCAGTTTGGCAACGCAGGCACCCTAGGAGGCTGTTTTGGCAGGATCATGTTTCCCAAGGCAGATTAAAAAATGATTAAATGGCTATTGAAGAAATCGATTTTTGCTACTGAGGCAAGGAAATGACATGGGACGAGTCATGATGATGAGAGTGATGTCCTCCACACCTTCTCCAACAATTGCAGCTCCTGATTGGGCCCACACCTATTTTTGGGCATTTTTATTATTTTCTGGAGCTCTTTTGGAGGCTCACGATTTCTCAAGGAGGCACAAAAGTCAAAGAATTAAATTGTTATATTATTTATTGTGCCATGGGGACACCCAAAGGGAGTTAGTCAAACACTCCTTGGACCCACCATGTGCTTTCATTTATTTCTTGTTGAGTGGGTTACCTTTATTTGGGTGGTTTAGTCCACTTTGGTAAATTATGGTTATATTGATCCATGTGTTGTATGTTGAGCTCATCTCAACCATTGATTAGAACATTTCATATTTTAATCTTAGCCACTCGTTTTGAAAGTGGTTAGGATTTGGTTATGATTGTGGTTCTCTCATTTCTATTTAAAGGAGAGAGCTTCTCATTTGTAAGGGGTCTTTGGCTCTTGGATCTAAATAATAGAAAGAATTTTTGTGGAAATTTTTCTAGATCTGCTTTGCATCTGTTGTGCTCAAATGGTCATTAGCTAGTCTTCAGCTTCCTAGCATTGTGGAAATTCTCGTGAGATCTATATTTTTGTGGCTATCATTGTTTTGTCTACAGGAGGGTGTTTTGGCTAGAGCGTTTTTGTAGGGGGACCTCAACTCGCTCGGTTCTCTTCGTCTTGGATCAGGGGGTTTTCATTAGTTTCATTGTGATCTATGATTACTTCATTTTACTGTCTTGTAGCATTCAGTTTCTTTATCTTGTATTAGCAAATCTGATATGGTTGACGTTTGCTCATGTAGGGTAGGGGGCGCATTGGTGGCTTGGAGCTTGTATATGCCATAGAAATCATGGGGATCTTCCAGAATTGATCGAGATAGCAAAGATCGTCACTGTTGCATACTTCTACAAGCTTATCCAGGTAAGATCCAACAGGTAAGTCTCTTCTTTTTCAGATCTTATTCCATTGTACCTTGCTTTTCTTCAAACTTTTTCTGAAAACTCTTAAAGCACTAAAAACCCTAAAAATCAATAAACTTGGGAATAGTCTTATCTTTTGCCAAACCATTTCTAGGTTTCATAGATCGGGCCTCCCCTTCATTAAATCAACTGAAACGCTGATCAAATTCCTCACAGTTTGACGTAGATCTGATTTTTAAGCAGAAAACTGCATAACTCCCCACTGAAAAATTGACCTGCTAGGGTTTTGAGTTTTTCTGAAATCTGACAAGATAGACAGATAGATCGGAGCCCACGCAGTCCAGAACACCCCCAACACTGAGCTAGTTCTTCTCGGTTTGCCCTAGATCTGAAAAATTGGTTTTCAACCTCCTAGCCCCCTACATCAGATTTTGACTTTTCTAGATCTGATTTTTCTGCTGATTTTCTGATTTGGGCTTGTAGATCAAGTCACCCTGACCTCTTTTCTCCCTCAAGGTTGAGCCATTAGCCTTGAGGGAGAAAAGAGGTCAGGGTGACTTGATCTACAAGCCGAAATCATTTACTATCTTCACCCATCCATTACTTTCCATTTTAGTTTTCAACCTGACTGACTTCTTGACTTCTGGCATGGAGGACTTTTTTCCCCGCTAGAACCTTTGTTGGACAAGCCTCCCTGTTTATATTGTGTCTCGGCTCTGAGTTGGTGACAGAACTTGCCTTGGTAAGTTGGATTGTATGCCTAAATCATTATGGTCGGTTGTCCCGATGTTTGGCATTGTGCAGAACTCTCCCTAGTCACTTGAGATGTTGTTGGCTAAAACTGAAAGCTCATGTGCTACCTATATTGAAAATATTAAATATGCGCCCATGGAAAATGAAAATTGAAAAACTGTGTTTTTCAACATATGTGAAAAGGGCAAGAGCAATGAAATGCTAAAATAATCCTTGAAGAGTTATAAAAAGGTCTAAAAAGCAATGGTTAAAAATATGCTATATCCAAAATTGTTGACCCTATTAAAATAAATATGTCCCGGATGAAAGCTGTGATTAACTGTGCTTTTAAGCACTGGTGAAGTCCCAAAAGGGTCATATAGGCCAAAAAGGCCATGGAATAAAATGATGATCCTAATGAACTTGGATCAAGCGTGATGTAGACATGATGCCTAAGTTGAATAAGCACTCTCTAAACAACTCACCCATTTGTGAGACACTACCATTCTTTGTGTTGTTGTTTGTCCAACATTGGTTATAGTGAGTATTCCCTCTCCTTGTCCAAAGTGTCATGATGTTGAGTACGAAGTCATCCTTTGCCTAAGCCTTGTCATTTCCACCCTTCACCCTTCACTAGCAAATTGGCTACAGCTATGAAGTGAGTATAGTCTTGAAAGTCTAAGTCTGAGTAATAATAAATAAAGCCTTATATATGTATTGGTTGATGTACCGCCAGTGAAATGAATGCTACTTGTTATTGTTACTTGAATGAGTTGTAAAGCATGTCTTAACCTTTTAACACTTGCAGCAGATGGATGTAGTCTGAGTTATTATTGGTGTCTGATTGCTCACAGATGGTTATATTGTTTATTGGATATGATTGATGATCAGATAGAGACCTATGAGGGGTATGAGTATACACCTTAGATGGATTTGGACTCTCTGAGTCTAATGAGACAGTTTATTTCCAGTTCCGGGCACTTGCGGATGTGATCAAGCTCATTCTGCCTTTCTGATGCAATTTTTCTTCACAGATTGATATATTTGAGCAGGGAGATGTTTCACTTGGATCTCCTAGGGCGTTGTATGGGCATAGGTGAGTGCAACCACTTGTTTGTACCATAGTACCCCCATCCCAGAGAGCTTGGTGGGCTCAGTTTGGCAACGCATGCACCCTAGGAGGCTGTTTTGGCAGGATCACGTTTCTCGGGGCAGATTAAAAAATGATTAAATGGCTATTAAAGAAATCGATTTGGGCTACTGAGGCAAGGAAATGACATGGGATGAGTCATGATGATGAGAGTGATGTCCTCCACACCTTCTCCAGCAATTGTAGCTCCTGATTGGGCCCACACCTATTTTTGGGCATTTTGTATTATTTTCTGGAGCTCTTTTGGAGGCTCACGATTTCCTCAAGAAGGCACAAAAGTCAAAGAATTAAATTGTTATATTATTTATTGTGCCATGGAGACACCCAAAGGGAGTTAGTCAAACACTCCTTGGACCCACCATGTGCTTTCATTTATTTCTTGTTGAGTGGGTTACCTTTATTTGGGTGGTTTAGTCCACTTTGGTAAATTATGGTTATATTGATCCATGTGTTGTATGTTGAGCTAATCTCAACCATTGATTATAACATTTCATCTTTTAATCTTAGCCACTCGTTTTGAAAGTGGTTAGGATTTGGTTATGATTGAGGTTCTCTCATTTCTATTTAAAGGAGAGAGCTTCTCATTTGTAAGGGGTCTTTGGCTCTTGGATCTAAATAATAGAAAGACTTTTTTTGTGGAAATTTTTCTAGATCTGCTTTGCATCTGATGTGCTCAAATGGTGATTAGTTAGTCTTCAACTTCCTAGCATTGTGGAAATTCTTGTGAGATCTATATTTTTGTGGCTATCATTGTTTTGTCTACAGGAGGGTGTTTTGGCTAGAGTGCTTTTGTAGGGGGACCTCAACTCGCTCGGTTCTCTTCGTCTTGGATCAGGTGGTTTTCATTAGTTTCATTGTGATCTATGATTACTTCATTTTACTGTCTTGTAGCATTCAGTTTCTTTATCTTGTATTAGCAAATCTGATATGGTTGACGTTTGCTCATGCAGGGTAGGGGGCGCATTGGTGGCTTGGAGCTTGTATATGCCATAGAAATCATGGGGATCTTCCAGAATTGATCGGGATAGCAAAGATCATCACTGTTACAAACTTCTACAAGCTTATCCAGGTAAGATCCAACAGGTAAGTCTCTTCTTTCTCAGATCTTATTCCATTGTACCTTGCTTTTCTTCAAACTTTTTCTGAAAACTCCTAAAGCACTAAAAACCCTAAAAATCAATAAACTTGGGACTAGTCTTATCTTTTTCCAAACCATTTCTGGGTTTCATAGATCGGGCCTCCCCTTCATCAAATCAACTGAAACCCTAGTCAAATTCCTCACAATTTGACCTAGATCTGATTTTTAAGCAGAAAACTACATAACCCCCCCACTAAAAAATTGACCTGCTAAGGTTTTGAGTTTTTCTGAAATCTAACAAGATAGATAGATAGATCGAGGCCCACGCACTCCAGAACACCCCCAACACTGAGCTAGTTCTTCTCGGTTTGCCCTAGATCTGAAAAATTGGTTTTCAACCTCCTAGCCCCCTTCATCGGATTTTGACTTTTCTAGATCTGATTTTTCTACTGATTTTCTGATTTGGACTTGTAGTTCAAGTCACCCTGACCTCTAAGCCATTAGCCTCCAGATGACCCTAAAGCTGCAGATCTGTCCTTCTAAGCCCTAGTGCTAGCCCTCCATAGAGCTGGTTTTCCTATACCTTAGCTTTTCCGGATCAATTACTTATTGGGTTCGTAGATTAGGGTGTATCCCATGTGGGTTCTCTGAAATGTTGGTTTACTGCTTACTCCATTGCCCAATGCACACAAAGCACTGATCTCCGAGCTAGCCCTGCCCTTAAGCTCTCTTCCTTTTCCCTTTACCAACATTCAGTGATAGCTCAAATACCTTTCATTGAGTCAGGCTCCTAGGTACTAGATAGTCCCAACTTTGTCCTTGTTTACCCTGTCATAGTTACGTTTCCCAAGACAGTAATCGTCTTCACCAGTTGCTAGTACCTAAACCCTAGAGCTAGGGTTTCCATTTACCTTGCACCTTTAATACCCTGAAGCCCCATCTGATCTTCTTCTGGTGTCTAGGTCCGATCTCTCCTGTCAGGAGCAGATCTGGGTCTCCCCCATTGTTGTCTTGGACTAGGATAACATAAAGTGAAGGTTGCCTTGATTGGCGTGACAACCATCCATTTAGGAGTCTAGGCAGTTGTGGTTCCACCCCTTGGTTGCCCCTCTACCATCCATCCTGGATCCACCTCACACGAGCAACTACAAGGTAGGTGATAACAACAGCTATACCTGTAGCTTAACAAAATAGGTCTAGGGATTCTTTACATGCTTTCCATTCACTGACAGTAGCAATACCAAATAAGAGGACATCATCAACAAATAACAGGTGAGTAATGGACAAATCAAGAGGGTACTGAAATCTTTTGATGAGCCCTTTTTGCTAAGCATCCAATATAATCCTGCGGAGACTTTCAATAATCGGGATAAATAGTAGGGGAGATAAGGGACAACCTTGACGATTTCCCCTTGTGGTTGGGAAAAATTCAGATGGTGTCCCATTGACTAAGACTACAAAACAAGCATTAGTAACACAACCCATAATCCAATTCACACCAATCAGAGGTATGCCAGTATGGAGAAGCAAAATCTCGGAAAAGTCCAATTAACCCTATCAAAGGCTTTGACAAAGTCAAGTTTTAACACCATAACTTTAGAATTCTTGGTTTTAATAGAGTGCAATATTTCCTGGGTTATGCCAACAGGTTCTATAATTTTCCTATCCTTCAAAAAACCAAATTGCTGGGCTAATATAGTCTTGTTCAGTAATGGCTTCAAGCGAAGTGCTGCAATCTTGAGATGACCTTGTAAACAAGGTTGCATAACGAGATAGGGCGAAAATCAGCAAAGGTAGAAGGCTTTTCACACTTAGGAATTAGAGTCAAGAAGGTTGAATTTTGAGATCCAGGAACTTTCCCTTCTATTCTAGCTTGTTCAGCTACCATGACTAGTTCCTCCCCAATGAGGTCAAAAAAGGCCAAGAAGAATTTAACCAGCCATCCATCTGGGCCAGGGCTTTTATCTTTCTTGAAGCCCTTAAGAAAAGCTTCCACTTCCTAAATAGATATAGGCTCCAGGAATCGGTCTACATCCTCTTTCTCAGTCAGAGTGGGGAATAGCCTAATCACCTTCACTTGATCAGTAATATTTGAAGTTCTATCATCCTTAAATAGATCACAGAAATGTTGTTTCCCAAGTTGTTTTAGGGGTGCATCCTCTGAGACCAAGTTACCATTCTTATCAATTAGGAACCAAATAGCTTTGGAATTTCTTCTTGCAGATGCATAGGTGTGAAAAAACTTAGTATTTGCAATTTTGTATCCCCCTCGTTTATCCAGAGCACTCTGCTCTTAAGTCTCAGCGAAGTGATCTCATGAGCCCAATATTTACCATTCCTATCTTGTAGAATTTTGAGCTTATTTGAATTCACTGTTGACAATAGACCAAATTCCATCTGTAAGATGTCAGAGATCTCATCATTTATTTCTAATATCATTTGTTTTCTTTCACCTTTTTTCTTCCTTTCGTAGCTTTTAACCGTACTCTTGAGTCTACCCAATTTAAGGGAGAAGGATTCCAAATGATTTAGAGGACCCGAGGTTAGAGGAGCCTTCCAAGATGTAGTAACCAGAGGAGAGAAGTCCTCTTCCAAGAGCCAAGCTCTATTAAATTTAAAGGGATAACACTGAGAAGAAAGTCTCGGACCCCATTCCAGACAGATAGGGTAATGGTCAAAGACATCTCAAGGAGTAGCTCAAGATCTATAGCAGGCAAGGCTAGGGAGGAGATAGTCAGATAATAAGAACTTGTCAAGTCTTTTGCTAATGCCTGCATCCCCCAAACGACCATTCCTCCAAGTAGGGCTAGGATAGTTCATTGAGAGATCAACCAGATTGTTACTTCTAATAAGCTGGGAGAAGTAAGAAGCCAAGGGATCTGACCTTGCTTGTGTACCCCAAACTTCAGAGGAGGAGATTGTGAAATTTAGATCACCAGCCAGGAGTAAGTTCGGTAAGGATAGAAAACCACCAGCCAAAATGTTATCCCAAAAAACAGTTCTTTGGGCATAAGGCTTGTAGCAATTGATAATGGAAAGGATCTCAGATATCCCGTTAATGCTAGCTCTAAGCACAATACCAGCAATTGAGGAAAAGGCCTTGCATCGAACCAAGAGAGGGTTCCACCCTGCAAGGAGGCCTCCAGAAAGTCTTGCAGCATCTAATGCACAGAACTCCCACCCAGGCTTTAATTTCGAAAACAAAAGGAGAGACTGAGAATAATTGCACATAGTTTCTTGAAGTAAGATCATGTCCGGATTAAGATCAGAGAACAGTGAGCCAAGGGCTTTTTGTTTGGAAAGCCCTCCAAAACCCCGAATATTCATGGATAATATTTTCATGGGGAAACAGACTCTTTAGGCGTGCTTGCTCTAAGTACCTGTGATGTGGAGGGAGAAGAACGAGTCTGTCTAGCTGCATTCTTTAACCGTGAAGAGAGAGGGGTATAGTGTCCCAAATTGCCCGAGTCCTCAAAAGAAGGCTTCTTAACCTTACGGATGGTCACATTTTTTAAACGAATGGAGTCCAAGGGGAGTGTGGAAGGAGAAATAGGAGATTTGTCAGAGAAGATCGAGAGGGAGTTTAGGAGAGAGGGATCCATGAAAGCAGGCTCTTCTTTGAGGCCGGAAGGTAAGGTGTTCACAAGTGAAGCAGAAGTACCTGGTGAGAGAGAGGGAGGGGAAGCAGAGGATGCTGGGAACGAGGGATAATGTTCGAGAGTAAAGGGGGGAGGCCCCTCCTCTAGAGGATCATCAGAAGAAGTATGGAGCTCCAGGGCTGAGTGCTTTAAGGGAAATATCCAAAGTCACAGGGCGAGAGTGACGAGCACATACTTCAATGTCTTCAATAAGCATTAGTTCGCCTTTGGACAGTCCTTCATAAGGTGTTGGTGAGGAAGAGGCGTAAATATCCTCAAGAGAGTGAACCAAGGGTACTATAGGGGGTTGACTGTCATCAGGGGAGGGGGAGACAGGACCAGGATTAAGATCAAAACCCCTCTTAACCGGACGACCCTTGTGGAGAAGAGACAGGAATTGCACAGATGCCCAGTCTCATGGCAGTAGTTACACCTGAAGGGCAGGTTCAGGTAATCTAGCCTCTGAGTAATAACATGATCACCACAGACAATCTCAATCTCGGGAAGTAATCCATTAGATATATCAAGTTCAACCAGGACCATAGCAGTCCGCTTGTCAAATAACAAGTGAAAGTCCTTTTCAAGGGAGACAAAGGCCCTATCGGGTTCGCCAAGCCTGTGAGAATATCTTTATTCCACAGAGGGAAGGGTAGTACAAGAAGGAGAACCCACAAGTGTCGAATAGTGACCCTTTTCCGCAAGCGGAACGAAACCAGTATGCCAACGGCTTAAGACTAAGGAACCCTTCTGGATAATCCAAAGATTCCCTAAGTTGCGGGTGGCATCAATCTCTTCAATAAATACAAAAACCAGCCAATTATTAGCTAAAAGACTGACAGTGGGCACATAGTGAATGATAGGTTTCCAATGAATGGTCGCCCACTCAACCCATTCTTCCTTCGTCAAGGAGCAGTACTCCTGCCTTCCAATAAGGGCTCTACGACAAAGGGTTTCAACCTTGTCCATGTAAACATCATGACCCAATACAAACTGACGCTTTAGGTCAAGAGCCTTAAGCGATTTTTCTTTCTGGTGAGCACATCCATGGTGCTGTGAGTGGCCCATCATAGGGCCCCCACCAGTCTCCAAGGAGGCACAAGGTTTACCCGAGGTTGACATATGGAAACCCGGTAAGACAAGGGTTAGGTCACTGCAACCCTCAAGAGAGCCAACAATCGAGGCAGACCGTCACCCAAGTATGCCCACCCAAAAAGCCCGAGACAGGCAGAGAGCTAAGACAATAAGGACCACACCCCAAGAACAACAAAAAACAAGGTCAGCCAAGGGTAAAAGCCTTCACAGGCAACCAGTCACAACTGTCAAGGTTCAGACAAGAGGCGAAAGCTGACAACCAAGGTTACCAACTGAACCCAAACTGACAAAATAAACCAAACAGGAGGCTAAACAATACATAAATTCCCACTTTTTAATCATGGTTGGTACTAACCCTAAGGAATCGAGGGTGAACTCCATGTGGGGTGGCCGACAATAGAGCCCATAAATCCTTAAAATAAGCGTTTACACCAAGCCCCAGACCTAGCACAGGAAAAAAAAATATATAATCAGAGAAGTCAAAAAGTACCTGCACCAATTCTCGTGATTATGTCAAGTGCCACAGACCGCTCCAGTCAACCGTGAACAACATCACCCATCAAATCCGGAACCCACGCTAGGGAATGATAAAACACAAAGTCTCTGCCGAATAGTCCAAAGAGACCGCTCAGTCTACCTACCGAAGTAAGAGGACAGGAACCGCGCAAGAACCGAGTCAATCAACGTGCAAGGAGAGAATGACCCCAAAAGGTGGCCGACTAGGTCTGCAACAGGAGCCGGGATGGTGACCAAAGACAATCACACGCCGACAATACAACGATAATACCACCGGTGCTGGGATACAAGACTGTCAATGCAACCCAAAAATGAGCGCAGGGAAGAATACCGCCACCGAAAACCAGTCACAGTAGGTGCAGGCAGCGCTCCAACAGAACCCTAACCCTCTGCTCCTCAAAACCCTTTGTGGTGCGATTAGGTTCACTTTCATGACATTTAAGTATACATTGATTGGTCACGTTTATATTGAATAGTCATGACCTTAGGTTACGCCATTTCATTAATAAAAGGTTTTATTAGTAGTAATATTATTATTTATATTTATTATTATGTTTATAACATTGAAACAAACCAATCTGGTTTGTCAAGTCAATGTCCAAACTAGATATTTCAACAAAAAAAAATCCATAGAATAGGAATAAAATATAATATGATAAAGATATGAGATGATTACAAATATAAACAAGGTCTGTATATATAATCGCTAAAGGGAACCTCAGCGACTCTTCCTAAAGAATTGCATCCTTTAATAATTATTATTATTTTTAAATATTATTAAAATGAAATATTATTATTTATTTTGTGTTTATTGATATATTTTATGCTCATAACATTGCCCACCCCTTTAAAAATGCTTTGTACTCAAAGCATAATTCATTGTAATACTTTATCCCTTTTTCTTGCTCGTGATGCCTTCTAGTGATCTTTTGTGCTAGTAACTGCGACACTTGACAAAACGAGACGATATGAGTTACGAATTCCCAAGTAAATTAGTTGCATTGATTGTGAATCAGTCCACCCTAAGTTGATCTTTACTCGAACTATTTGTGGAATGACTATTTGGAAGGAACTTATGGTTTTCGGCGCCCACATAAGTTGTTGATTTTGTCTCTTTTCTTTCTCACATTTGTAGTTTGTTTGTTTGAAAGAAAAATATTGTCTATGTATCTTTTGATCTTGTTGTTGTCCATATCAGTGTTATTAGACTCGTCGAGTCTACCAAGTCTGCACAAGTCTACTGCGAAACAAGTACTCGGCAGAGAATCACCATGCAGACTCGCTACTCACCAGACTCGACTGAAACTTGCCAGACTCACCAAAGACTCGCCAAACTTTGCAAAGATGGAAATATTAAATTCTTAAAGTAAAAGTTACATTCTCCTTATATTTCATTCTCTATCATTTTACTTAAATTTTTAACATTACCATTAATTGTTTCAAGATGTTTGAGAGTGGTTCCAACCTCATCGAACTTCATATGCAAAAAGTAGAATTTTAGATCCCACTCAAAATTCAATAGACTTGTTAGCTGGAATATTTCACCTCCTGCGGACAGCAAGGTGTTCCGCTAGTCTGAATGGTTCAGATCCAGAACAAATAGATCACAGAGGCTGATAACTCTCCCTAGACGTTGTAGATATCTGGAATACAAGGCTTTGATAGTCCACTTGTGTACCTGCAATCAAGCTCAACACGAAACGAATCAAAGCAACCAGAATATGATCTACTAATCTATGCTAGTGACTAAGGAATCTAGCAATATATATCTGAA